>SJYA01000452.1:1079910-1117166 GCA_006410615.1 Neotragus moschatus | reverse complement strand
ATGATTTATCATCCAGTGATGATTATACATATGTAAAATACTATGTGTATAATATTATTCCAGTGAATATTATATATATTTATAAATATATAAATGTATTTATATATTTTATTCATAAAATGTTATATAATTTACAGTATGATATTTATTTAATATCACAAGTATTACTATGATTGTTGCTATTTGGTCATTTTCTAATTTCATCATCCTTTTCTCAATTAGCAGTTGGTATTTTCCTCTTTCTCTACTTATTCATTTACTTACATCTGTTTCTGCTCTTGCATTCTTATGTATTCCTTAGATTGTAAGCTCAGGTTTGGGATGCTCAGACTGTCACAGATTTGGCCAGTGGGAGCTTCTTCAATCTGGCTCTTATTTCTTTTAGATATGTCTCTCTGATTATTTGAAGATTTTCTGTTATCCACAAGATGATCACGCCTCATCCTTTTACAGTCTCAGTTCTGGAATTAACTATCTCTCCAGGATCTTTGTTTTTGTGTTTAATCTTTAAGAGAGATTTTAGATTAGAAACCCTGATTTTGAACCTGGTGGTCTCATTGTTATGTTCTCACTGGTCCCAGTTTCAACAGAGACAGGCATAGACGCACGCACATACACGCACACACTTTTCTTTTTTTTATTTTTTTTTAGCTCTTCCAGGGGACTTTATTTATTTAACATTTTATTTTATATTGGCATATAGCTGATTAACAATGTGAAATTTTCAGATGGACAGCAAAGGGACTCAGCCATGCATATACTCAAGGGACTTTAAAAATACTGAGTTGACTGTACATTGCTAGTGGTATGTACTGTAGGAACAAGAAGAACTGTTAAAAAAAAAAAAACACCTTAAACTGATTATGCTTTTAATATGATTGACAATGGTTGTAGTTGCTCTTGTAAATATTGTGTATATTGTAGAATGAATTTAAAGAGTGTCTGTGGATAATCTAATTCTATCATTCCTGACATCGTTGAGAACTGTATTTCTTTATGTGGGAGAAAGGAAATAGGTAAATTTGAAAATATTAAGTATGAACTTTGAGGTCTGAATTTGAAGTGGTATTGAAAGGAATATAAGCTCATCATGTATTTTGTCTTAATTGTTTTCTTAGTTCTGTCCATGAAAGAGGTCTAGAAGGAAGGCTCAATTCAGCTGTTGCTGCTCTTCAGTCTCTAAGTAATGTCCACCTTTTTTTTGACTCCATGGACTATAGCCCACCAGGCTCTTCTGTCCATGGGATTTCCCAGCAAGAATACTGGAGTGCGTTGCCATTTTCTTCTCCAGAGGATCTTCCCCACCAGGGATCGAACCTGCATCTCTTGAATTGGCAGGTGGCACACACATTTCTATGCGTCTCTCTCCATATCTCTTTACCTTTCTACATTTCAAAACTGCCTTTGCTGGCACCTCCAGTTCCGTTCCAGAACCACAGAATTCATTCTTCTCTTCTCTCTTTCAAATTGTAACACCTTTCCCCAGCAGTGAGAAACCTAAAGCTATACTTGTTACTAGATAATTTCTTATTTTATCAATCTTGAACACACAAAAAGTAGTTTCNCTGCCTTTGCTGGCACCTCCAGTTCCGTTCCAGAACCACAGAATTCATTCTTCTCTTCTCTCTTTCAAATTGTAACACCTTTCCCCAGCAGTGAGAAACCTAAAGCTATACTTGTTACTAGATAATTTCTTATTTTATCAATCTTGAACACACAAAAAGTAGTTTCAGAATTGCTTACACATACCACTGAGAAAAACAGCTCCAACAAGCATTCACAATTTATTTACAGTTCTTTTTGCCTTCAGCCTGAGGGTATAAAATCAAAATACTGGGTGCAAAAAAGTAATCACTTTTTCCCTTTATCATTATTTACCTTTGTAATGAGATTATTGATTTACGATATGCAAGGTTTATATTTGGACACTATTTTAAAGTTTCCCCCTCTTTGATTTGATTGATTGAATAATTGATCACACTATGGGAAATCTTAGCCTAGTGCCAAAAGTTGTAGCTGTACAATGAGGTGTATACTCAGAGCCATACCACTCTCCTCCTCTCTATGGTGTACCGTTTTCATCCTAGTCCTAACATACCTCCTGTAAGCAACCAGTCTCATTAGTTTCTGGCCTATCCTGTCTGTATTTATTGCGTATAAATGAGCAGATATGTGAAGAAGTCATTTTGACCGTACATTCAGCACTGTTACTTCCGTCTTTCTTCTCCAAGGACATATGATTCTATAGAATTAGTCTAGCGTTTTATTCATGTGTGAATTCACTTTGATTTTATACTTAAGGTATTATAAGCTCTTTTTAATACATAATTAATGCACAAGGCAACACACTATATATTTGTGTGTGCATATTATATATATATGTGAATATACATATGTATATGATCGCTGAGGTCGTGATCATTCTTATCAGTTTGCTTGAATTCCTCATTTGTTGCATTATTTCTGCCTCATTTTCTAAGCTGATTTGTTTGCTGTGGTTTTACTTCTCTGTGATTGGCATTAGACTGTACGTGAACGGCAGAGTGCTTTCAGACTCACTCATTGACATTTTTTAACACTATTTCAAAGTTCAGAAGATACCTATCTTAATCAAAGAGACTGGTATTTCTGTTGTACCAGTTTCTCATTTAGAATTGCACTAATCTCGAAAATGCACAATATTTAGGAATGGCTACTCTTTACATATTTCTCTGCTGTCTGTCTTTAACTGACTTCTGCAATATGCCTACTAGTTTGAGGAAGATTAGAATGGAAAGGGAATAAACTGATAACTGACAGAGCTTCAGGTTTTTGACCAGAGTTTGTATCCCAGGAATGTTTTTAAGCATATGTGGGCCTTCAACATGAGTACACTGAGGCTCAGAGGGGAGGGAAATTTCTTCTGGGGTGTTTGTCTTTGTTTGCCACTTGCTGTTAATCTTGGATGGCACGGACGACATGAATGGTGGAGTATAACCTAAGAGGCAGGGAGAGGGCAGACACCACAGGTCTCCTCCTCGCTCATTTATTGACAGCTCAGTTTCCTAGGGCAGGAAGGGAGCAGCTAGGATGGAGTTGGGGGTGCGGAGTGAGAGCGTCTGCTGAATTACTTGACTCTCTACTGTCTGACGGACACTGTCACCAGTTTGTACATCGCTGTTCCCTTTATCCAGAATGTTCCATCCTGGCAGCTGCCTGAGAGATTGTGATATAATTCCCCCACACTTGCTGAGAACCTCATCTACAGTCTCAAACTGTGGCAGATTCCTCCACAACAGTAAATAACTCCTTCTTTAATAACATGTCAAATAAAATCTATGACTGTTTTCTCTTAGCAGATGTGGGCAGTATGACTCAAAAAGGTTTATGACTTCTTTAGTCTACAAAACTTTATAATGGCTCAGCCAGGATTCACACAGTCACCTTTCTGACTTGACCTTGTTTCACATTAACTGGGACACCTCTATTAGTATCGAATGCATTTTAACTATGTGATTTCTCTCCCATCTTCTGTATTATTCTGTAAGCTCCTATAGAGTCAAAACTTAGTTTGAGCTTAATAACTTTTCAAACTGAACAATGTTTCTGAAGCTCCTGAAAGGCTAAGGTGAATTTCCTAACAGTGGTTTTAAAATGTTTTAGAAATCACTGCTTTCCTGTTCATTTTAAAAAGTTGGAATGCTCAGTTTTCTCTAGTTGATTTCTCCAAGTGCCCTGTGAAAACTATTTACAGAGATTTCAGGAACTCTGTACAAAATTCCTCGGACTCTGAATTTACCTCCTGGGTCTGATTGTGTGGGAGCAACACCTTTATTCTCTCTGTCAATCACACTCACCCAACACAATAATCATAAGTTTTTTTCTTTTAGATTGCCCTCTGCTGTGTGTCTCTGGGTGCACATGGGTGTGTTTCTCTCAAACTGACCATGAAAGTGAAAGTGAAGGCACATAGTCGTGTCTGACTCTTTGCGACCCAATGGACTGTAGCCTACCAGGCTCTTCCATCCATAGGATTTTCCAGGCAAGAATACTGGAGTGAGTTGCTGTTTCCTTCTCCAGGAGATCTTCCTGACTCAGGGATTGAACCCGGGTCTCCCACACTGTAGGCAGACACTTTACTGTCTGAGCCACCAGGGAAGTCTGACCATGGGATACTGACAATTAGTCTTTGCATCTTTTACCTGCTGTGCAAAACTTTGGAACAGCTAGATGGCTCCACTCACCGACTACATGCCCTCATGAATTATGGTGATTTGGTAGATTATGAGATGCCTCATGATAAATCGTCATTCTTTAAGGGGAAATTCTGTGCACTTCTTCTTGGTTAGTTTGGAAATGGAGACCACATAACTCATGTGGACTTCTTCATTAGGAATGAGACAATGAAAAAGCAGATAGTAAGTAAGGAGTAGGCTGATGCAGTGAAAAGAGCACTGGAATGTGAGCGAAAGGAACTGTATTTCAGCCAGTGTTTTTGTGCTTACCTGCTAGGTAACCTTGACCAGTTTCTACAACGCATATATTATATTTCTTATACACAAAAGAGAAAAACCTCTACTTTTTCTTCTCACAGATGATGTAAATGTCAAATGAGGTAATATCCAGCAATTTATCATTAACTCATCTATCCATTCTCTCGTTTATCCTATGCACATTTATTGAATATCAGCTAAATTCTAGGGCTACTACAATTCATGAAAAGTCCCTAATCTCAAAATAGAGGAGAAAAAACCAAGTATCAGTAATGTAATAACAGTTTAAACAATTCCATGTAAAAAAGCAAAGAAATAGAGGTAGTCCCTCTTTTCTTAGAAAATAAAATTACCTTTCATTCAGGCCTGTAAGCTGGAAAACTTGAGGGTCATTTTATTCTCCTTTTTTCCTTATCAACTTTCACACCATCAAATCAGGAAGTCCTATTGAATATTCTTCCTTAACCATTTAAAAGTGTTTCAGTTTGAGGAGCTCTGATGGCCTTTCTAGAAACAAGTTAAGTTTTACTTTTCTGCAAAAGTCCTTCAAAGAGCTTATTTTGTCTTTAAAATAAAATGTAAGCATTTTAAGAGGAATTAAAATAATTTTTGTCTCCCTTCTGTGTACTGTCAGAGTATCCTATATTTCCTCATCTATTTCTATTGCTTCATCCCCAAATAATATGTAAGCTCTTTGAGGGAACATGCCTGTATTTTTATTTATTTATTTATTTTTTTTTTATTTTTTAGTTTGTTTTGCTTTACGATACTGTATGCGTTTTGCCATACATTGACATGAATCAGCCACGAGTGTATATGAGCTCCTAGTCCCTCCCCCCTCCCCCCTCCCACCCCNTTTTCCATGATCCAGCGGATGTTGGCAATTTGATCTTTGGTTCCTCTGCCTTTTCTAAAATCAGCTTGAATATCTGGACGTTCACGGTTCACGTATTGCTGAAGCCTGGCTTGGAGAATTTTGAGCATTACTTTGCTAGCATGTGAGATGAGTGCAATTGTGCGGTAGCCTAGCAAATATTTTTCAAACCTCAAAATTTCCATTCTGCAGGAGATCTTAGAGAATACCAGCTCACAAAACCTACTTAATGAGGAAATCTTCTCTATATTACTCCCTACAAGATGGCAGCACACCTTCTGTGTAAACACCCCCGGTAGTAGAGAGGGGGCCAGCCCACTCAGCAGAGGGCTACCTGTTCTCATTTTCTGATCGACCTGACCCCTCCTGATAACCTGAGACTGAGTTCCTTATACCAAGTGCTGACGGAACGTAGGCTGCTTCTGCTCCCTGCCCCTCACACTCAATCTTCAGATACTGTCTGGAGCGGTCTTCCTCTCACAGAACTCACACTGTTCCTCCAATGAGTGTCTTTGTGTATGTTTTTCACCAGTCAGGCCTCTTGCTCCACCTTCCCTGACATAAATGACCCTTGGGAACCCAAGTTCAAAGTAAGATGCTGGCTACAAATAAACATCAATTAATATACTCTTTTATTCAGCAAATATTTATTGTTTTGGTTTTTCTGGGGGAAGGCAGGCTTAAAACAACAGAAATATATTCTTTGCACAGTTCAGAAGTCCAGAAATCCAAAATCCAGGAGCTGGTTCCTCCTGAAGCCTCTAAGTGAGAAAATGCCCCCTGCTTCTCTTCTAGTACCTGGTGACTGCCAGCAGCCCATGGGGTTCCTTGGCTGGGAGACACATTATTCCAGTCTCTATTCAGTGAATATTGTTTGAAAGCCCCCTGTGTGGTGGATGCTGGGGCTGGGAATATACGCTAATCAGGCAGATATGACTTCGACCCTCAGAAGCGTCCTCTGAAGTTCATGAGCCAAGGTTCTCTGCGGTTTGGCAACTACTCCAATGTTACACCCTACCCTAGAGGTTTAGATGTTCTACTTTGGAGGTGGAAACCACGCAGGTATGCCTTGGGACACTTCACTGCCCACTGTGATATGTGCCCTTAAATAAGAACCTCTGATCTAGAAGAATTAAATGTAGAAAAATCAAGAAAAAATTTAAAAGGAAGAGTAACTGTTCCAGGTATTAAAATGTTATTATGGGCTCAAATAATTTTGATGATGTAGTATAAATATAGGAACAGACACACAGATCAGTGGGGGAGACTAAAGATCCAGAAATGGATTCTCCTATGCTTGCATGTGTGTGAGAGAGAGCAAGTGTGTGTGTGTGTGAATGTGTGTGTGAGAGAGAGACAGTTTTTAGTGTATGATTAGTGTGTCATTTCCAATCCATTAAAGAGAGGATGGATTTTTTAATAAACGGTTTTGAAACAGTGGGCTTAACCATTTGGAAAAAAGAAAATCCCAAACCATACTTCACACATTTAACCACAAATTCTAGTAATAGAAGGATATGAGAGTCTAACCTCAGGTGGGACTTACTTGAAGAACAGCAGCAAAAGTAGACTCCATAAAGGCATAGACTGTTATGTTTGACTAAATAACACTTTAAATGGATTTAGGGGTTTTTTAAAAAAGATAAGTGTATAAATATTTAAAATATTCATATAAAATATTTAAATAGTTAATGAACAAAAGTATTTGTAATCTATGTAATCATCTAAAGACCACTGCTGCTGCTGCTGCTAAGTCTCTTCAGTCATGTCCGACTCTGTGTGACCCCATAGATAGCAGGCCACAGGCTCCCCTGTCCCTGGGATTCTCAGGCAAGAACACTGGAGTGGGTTGCCATTTCCTTCCCCAATGCGTGAAAGTGAAAAGGGAAAGTGAAGTCTCTCAGTCGTGTCCGACTCTTAGCGATCCCATGGACTGCAGCCTACCAGGCTCCTCCGTCCATGGGATTTTCCAGGCAAGAGTACTGGAGTGGGGTGCCACTGCCTTCTCTGCTAGCCTGATATAAAAAGAGCTCTTAAAATTTTTAAGAAAAAATACACCTGATCTACAGGTCTGTGGTTGATGTTGTTGTTCAGTTGCTCAGTCGTGTCCAGCTCTTCGTGACACCATGGACTGCAGCATGCCAGGCTTCCCTGTCCTTCACCATCTCCCAGAGTTTACTCAAGCTCATGTCCATTGAGCTGGTGATGCCATCCAACCATCTCATCCTCTGTCGTCCCCTTCTCCTCCTGCCCTCAATCTTTCCCAGCATCAGAGTCTTTTCAAATGAGTCAGCTCTTCGCATCAGGTGGCCAAAGTATTAGAGCTTCAGCTTAAGCATCAGTCCTTCCAATGAATATTCAGGGTCGATTTCCTTTAGGATTGATTGGTTTAATCTCCTTGCTGTTCAAGGGACTCTCAAGAGTCTTCTCCAACACCACAGTTCAAAAGTATCAATTCTTTGGCTCTCCGCCTTCTTTGTGGCCCAACTCTCACTTCCATACATGACTACTGGAAAAACCATAAGTTTAACTATATGGACCTTTGTTGGCAAAGTGATGTCTCTGCTTTTTAATATGCTGTCCAGGTTTGTCATAGCCTTTCTTCCAAGGAGCACGCATCTTGTAATTTCATGGCTGCAGTCACCATACACAGCAATTTTGGAGCCCAAGAAAAGAAAGTTCACTGTTTCCATCGTTTCCCCATCTATTTGCCATGAAGTGATGGGACTGGATGCCTTTGTTTTTGGAATGTTGAGTTTTAAGCCAGCTTTTTCACTCTCCTCTTTCACCTTCATTAAGAGGCTCTTTAGTCCCTCTTTGCTTTCTGCCATAAGGGTAGTGTCATCTGCCTATCTGAGGTTATTGATATAGCAAAGCTATCAACTAGCACTTCATAACAGAAGAAATACAAATGAAAAGACCTCAACCCCACCAACAATTTTTAAAGTGGGTCTTCACCCAGGAACAAAAGGCCATGTCTCTTTTCAAGTCAGCAGAGAATATCATAACAGTGTGGGGACCGTGTGGAGACAGGCATGCTGCTCTTTGATGCCGATGTTGTGTGAAACTATTCAGACTCCCCAGAGCATGATTAAGCGGTGAGTCAAAAGCCTTAAGAACGTATGTGCTCTGGACACAGCAGTTCTACTTCTTGGAATTTATCTCAAGAAAATAAATAAACTTTATATCAAGATTTAGCTACAAAGATGTCCCCTGCTGCTGCTGCTAAGTCGTGTTGGCTCTGTGTGACCCCATGGACTGCAGCCCACCAGGCTCCTCCACCCATGGGTCTTTCCAGGCAAGAGTACCGGAGCAGGTTGCCATAGCCTTCCCCAAGATATCCCCTAAAATACTTTATTCATTAAAAAAAAAGAAAAAGAAAAACTAGTAACTACTCAGATGTTCATCAGTAAGGAAACATTAAGTCAGTGTATGATACAGCCAAATAATGAAAAATTACCATGCAGCTAAAGGAATGGTGTGAAAGAATATTTAAAAATTTTTAGAAGTGGCTGTAATACATTATTGACTAAATAAAGAAGTTTGCCAAAATAATATATTTAGTTTAAAAAGACTTACCAAGGATATGTACCAAGAAAAAATAGCCTGAAAAGCTATGCCCCCAAAGGTTGATACTAGTCGACTCTTATTTTCGTCTTTTGACCTTTTCCTAATTTTGAACAATAAATATATATCCCATGTAAACTATACTATTGGTATTTTAAAAGAAAAATTTTTTAAAATAGTCACTAGGTATAAAAATGGTCCACATCAAAAAAAAAAAATCTTAAAAAAAAGGGGGAGGACTTCCTAGGTGGTCTAATGGTTAAGATTTTGCCTTCCAATGCAGGGGGCATGGGTTCAATCCCTGGTCAGGGAGCTAGGATTCCACATCCTGGTGGCCAAAACCACCAAAACACAAAACAGAAGCAACACTGCAGCAAGTTAAGTGAATCCCAGAAAAATGGTCCACGTCAAAAAGAAAAATCTTTAAAAGAAAGGTCACATATAATCCCACCGGATCTATTTAACCACTTTGCTGCCTTACCTCAGTTGGTAAAGAATCCACCTGCAATGCAGGAGATCCCAGTTCGATTCCTGGGTCGGGAAGATCCCCTTGGAGAAGGGAAAGGCTACCCACTCCAGTATTCTGGCCTGGAAAATTCTATGGACTGTATAGTTCATGGAGTTGCAAAGAATCTGACATGACTGAGCAACTTTCACTTTGCTGACAGTAAAGTCGGCCTGCAGTGTGGGAGACTTGGGTTCAATCCCTGGGTCAGGAAGATTCCCTGGAGAAGAAAATGGCAAACCACTCCACTATTCTTGCCTGGAAAATCCCATGGATGGAGGAGCCTAGCAGGCTACAGTCCATGGAGCTGCAAACAGTCAGACACAACTGAGCCACCTCACTTTTTAGTAGGCCTGATGTAGCCAGGATTAAGATGGCCTGGAGCTTCTTGGCCAAGACAGGACCCCCCAGCAGTCAGGGCGAGATGGGGCTGGCCCCTTCTCTCCAGGGTGTTGTTCTCAAGGAGAAGAGGGATGGTGGAAGCAGTGTCCTTGTTCTGCACCTTGTTCGTGGTGCAGAGCTGTCTCCACCACGCCTGGCTCAGAGTTGACCACTGTCAGAGCCAGAAGCTACTCTGGGGCATCAAGAGAGAGAGAACGGCAGGCCCCCCGTGATCCCTAGAGGAACGACCTCCTATAGTCCTGAGTCTCTCTGCCTCTCATGTCCCTAGTTATAGGGGTATATGTTCCTCTCTGCCTTTCTTTTTTGTAACAATTATTTTTATTGGAAAATTATCATTTTATAATTGCTTTACACTGCCGTGTTAGTTTCTGCTGTATAATGAAGTGAATCAATTATATGTGCACATATATTCCTTCCCTCTTAGATCTCCCTAGCACTCCCGACCTCACCCGTCTAGGTCATCACAGAGCGCTGAGCTGAGCTCCCTCTGCTGTACAGCAGCTTCCCACTAGCTCTCTGTTTTGCACATGGTGGTGTAGACGTGTCGATCCTAATCTCCCAATCCGTCCCACCCTCCCCTCCCCTCTCTGTGTCCACGTGCCCATTCTCTACGTCTGCATCTCTAGTCCTGCCCTGGAAATAGGTCCATCAGTACCATTTTTCTAGATACCACACATATGCAGTAATTCACAATAACTGTTTTTCTTTTTCTGACTTACTTCACTCTGTATGACAGACTCTAGGTCCATCCATGCCTCTGTCTGTGTTTTTGCTTAGAAGTCAACACAGTTCAACAAATTTTTAACAAATGCGCTCACTGTGGGTACTAGACAGACACAGTGGAGCAAGCCCTGTGGCATTGCCCGCCTTGTGGTGTAGTGGCAGAGATCCAGCCCGAGAGACCTCTCAAGAGATCGTGCCCAAAGCTGGGACAGAGCAGGCAGAGGTAGGAAAGCGTCGGAGGCTCGCCCAGGGGTTAGGCAGGAGTCCTGGAGTGGAGACTTAGGCCTGTCTCCAAGGGTGAACAGGAATTAGCTGGGATCATCAAGAGGTCACTAGCATATAACCAGGTCACTTCTTCCTTAGAACCATGGAAAGCATCGCCAAGCCCTTAGCATTGAGCCCCAAATGGTGAAATAGCTAGTGTGCCCCTATGGCCCTGGTTGTACCTTTCTCAGCCTCCTTGTGAGCCCTCTAAAAAAGTAAGATCTAGCTACATGGAACTTCCTTCAGTATCTAGGCTTTCATTGTCTTCTAGAGCAGGGGTCCCCAAGCTCCAGGATCTAATGCCTGATGCTCTGAGGTGAAGCTGATAAAACAATAATAGAAATAAAATGTACAATAAATGTACTGGAAACGGCCTGAATCTATCCCCACCCTGGTCTGTGGGAAAATTGCCTACCACAAAACCAGTTCCTGGTGCCAAAAAGGTTGGGGGATGCCGTTCTAGAGCTTTGCACAACAGGGCACTTTTCGTCTGTAACACTTCCTCTCCTCGCACCATTCCCCTCATGTGGCCAGCTCCTTCATCCTTCTCAGGAGCCTTCCGGACCCCGTGCCCCGAGCCCTGGGTCTTGGGGGGGGGGGTGCTCCCTCCCACGGGCCGCCACTTGATCCTTCCCTTTCCAACGTTGAGTCTTCACTCCTCCTGTACGGAACTCGCATCTCCATCATCCATCTCCCGGACTGACTCACCTCTTCCAGAGACACGTCTGCCTTGTTTCCCCAGCTGCTGGCTTGATGCTGGCACAGAAAAAGCTTAAGAAATAGCTCTATGAATCAAATTAAACTGAACTCAGACCCTTCCCAGAGGGCAGGCACCCCTCAGGCTCTGCTTGTAACAGTATCTCCAGTTAACAGAACTGTGAGGCTGCCGACACTCGATTGCTCCCCACCAGTAAAAGTACAACTGGGGAACTCAAGACTCTGTGAAAGTCAGGATTGTTCAACTTGCCACATGCCCAGCCCAAGGGAAGAGCCAGTTCAGGAGTCCAGACAACACGTCCTCGCTAAGGCCCCGGGACTGACAGCTTTAAGCCCACAAGACTCTCTGGAAGTCAGATGAACTGAGCACAGAGAATGCCTCCTGTGTGCTGGGCACTGTGCTGTGGCTTTGCACGTGCTGCCCCAAGGGCTCCTCTCTCCAGGGGCTGAATGTCACCTAAAGGTACTGAGCGACTGAACTGAACTGCAGGTACAGAGCAATGTTGGCCCAGACCCTTCTTTTTTCACACCTTCATTGTTGTTCAGTCACTAAATCATGTCTGGCTCTTCATGACCCCTTGGACCACAGCACACCAGGCTTCCCTGTCCTTCACCATCTCCCAGAGTTGCTCAAGCCCATGTCCATTGAGTCGGTGATGCCATCCAACCATCTTATCCTCTGCCGCCCCTTCTCCTCCTGCCCTCAATCTTTCCCAGCAACAGGGTCTCTTCCAGTGAGTTGACTGTTTGCATCAGGTGGACAAGGTATTGGAGCTTCAGCTTCAGCATCAGTCCTTCCAATGAATATTCAGGGTTGATTTCCTTTAGGATCGAGTGATTTGAAGTCCTTGCTCTCCAAGGGACTCTCAAGAGTCTTCTCCAGCAACATAGTTTGAAAGCATCAATTCTTTGGTATTCAGCCTTCTTTATGGTCCAACTCTCACATCCATACACGATTAGTGGAAAAACCATAGCTTTGTCTGCACCCTTTGTTGGCAAAGTGATGTCTCTGCTTTTTTATTATTATTGATAAATTAATTAGGATGACAAATCTTATAAATGAGGTCTAAAAGCGAAGTCGCTCAGTCATGTCCGACTCTTTGCAACCCCGTGGACTGTAGCCTACCAGGCTCCTCCGTCCATGGGATTCTCCAGGCAAGAATACTGGAGTGGGTTGCCATTTCCTTCTCCAAAGGAAAAGTACAGAATATACTAAAAAGTACTGAGATTTCCTATGTATGTATTTATACACATATCTTTAAATTGGAAAATTATAATTAACACTTTCAAATTAGACTGCTTTTTAAAACCTCAGACTATATTAATCGGCACATATTTTTGCAGCCCAGACCTTTCCATCGGTAGATGAGCTTTGGGTCCGGGTCCGCCTTCCTCCAGACCCACTCCTCTCCCAGCGCCCTGCTCTCTCGGCTCCAGCGAGAGGCCGTCCTTCACACGGTTCCTGCTTCACTCCAGTGGAGTCCTCGTCTGCGTGTGCTTCTGTCACACCAAATCTGGAGTCAGACTCCAACACTGCCTCTCTAATTCTGTGACAATGTCTTCATTTTCACACAATGGCCAAAGGAGCCCCGAGCGGTCAACACAGCTGGGAAAGCCAGGGGTTTCGTCTCAGCCGTTTACTCATCCTTAGGATGCCTGCCAAGTGTTTCCTCCTTTGGGGGGGTTGTATTTGCATGCTCAAAAAACAGAAAGCACGGTGCTTAATTCAGCTCTGTTTCCGCCTGTTACTGTGTCTGACCTGGCCTCCACACAGCCCTCTGTTCCAGCAAGCCTCTTGCCAAGCTCTGCAGAGGGAAAATGGTCTTCTCGTATGCACACGTGTTTATGTGTCAGGAGTACGGGATTCCTGCAGGCACACGTAACCGTGGGACTCCACGTGCTTACACCCCTCATGTCACAGACTATGACCGCTGTGACGCCTTCCCAAGCCCGGGGGCACAGTCACCCACTCGACCTCTGCGCACCCGGCTCTGGATCTCACTACTGGTGTGTCTGTCTCCTCCACCAGGCTGGGGGATCTTTCTCAGTACCTAGCACAGATCTGGCACTTAGCAGGCACTTGAGCTCTCTCTCTTTCTTTAAGACTGATTTATTCATTGGTCGTAATGGGTCTTCCTTGCCGCATGCAGACTTTCTCTAGTTGCGACAAGCGGGGGCTACTCTTCGTTACCGTCTGTGGGCTTCTCACTGCAGCGGCTTCTCTTGCTATGGAGCCGGCTCTAGGTGAACACACTTCAGTAGTTGTAGGACGTGGGCTCAGTAGTTGTGGCACACGGGCTCAGCTGCTGTGCAGCGCGTGGGATCTTCCTGGGCCAGGAACCAGATTATCCTCCCTTGCCTTACAAGGCAGATTCTTGACCCCTGGATCACCAGGGAAGCCCAGGCTCTATTTCCCTGACTAAATAGATAAAGGGAGGCATGTCAGCTGCCTGAGCCCAGGACATTTACAAACTGCTTCCCTGATCCCACCACCTCTACGAGGTTCTGTTCCCCCAACCCCCGCCCGTAGAATCCCCAGTCCTCTGTATCGCCAGTTTCTATCAACAGAGAGGCAAAGTAAGGAAAACATCTAAAATGCTTTCGCATGAAGACCTTGCATCTAACCACCGTTTATCCTGGATGTGTCAGTGATTATCTGAGAAGTAGTCCTCACACTTGTATGTGCCTCCGCGTCTCTTGGAGGATCTTGTTAGCATGCGAATGCTGACTCAGGACGTCTGAGGTGGAGGCCGAGATTCTGCATTCCCGACAAGCTCCCAGGGGATGCCCAGGCTGCCGAGGTCCGTGGACTGTGAACAGCACGTGGACGCAGCGTTCCATGCCTTCCCGCATTCCTGCCCTGGCACGTCCACGGGGTATATTCCCGTAAGCACACTCGCTCGTGGGTGGACATGCATTGTACATCCGTCCACCCAAACCCAGCTGCCCTCTGGACAAGTCCAAGCGTTGCTCTAGGTGCTAAGACCTTGCTGCTCTGCTGCCTTGCTCACCTCCTGGCCCCTCCTGCCACCTGCTCCGCCACCCACCCACCTTCAACTCTCTTTTCATCGCAGGAGAAGCTGCATCCTGGGCTGGCTTTGCACCGTCTCTGCCACCAGATTGCCTCAGTTCAGAGCCCAGCTTTCCCACTCACAGGTTGGGTGACCCTGGACAAATGATTTCATTGCCTTCTGCCTCAGTTTCCTCGGGTGTAACATGGAGATGAGAAGAATCGTACTACCCAGGTTGAAGGGTCCGTAGCAGGATGAAATGTTTTTGTGTCTTCCCTTCCCATCGACAGGGGCCAACTTCAGAGCAGCTCAGAACAGCGACACACACATACTGCGGGCTGAAATTACTCTCATTGGTGGGCGCTCTCAGCCCCTCCCCTCGGCAGATGGCCCCTCCCCCTTCTCCCTCGCAGGTGGCTGCCTGGCCCCTCTCTGACCGCTCTTCCTCCTGTCTCCCGTGTGATGCCACTTCCCCCCAGGCTTCCAATCTACCCTTCTCTGATGGCTGCCCTGCCCACCTCCCTTCCTCTCCATGTTTTGGGGGTTCAGCTAGCACCTGTTTGCCAGTGACCCCCAGATCTACTGCTGTAGTCCGACCTTAACCCTGAACTCCAGTTCGCACGTCCAGCTCCCTCCCTCCTGCTAGCTTGTGCTTCTTGAATGCTCACCGTGCAGAGTGTTCAAAGCCAAGGTCATCACCCTGCCACCACTTGCTCCTCTTCCTGTGTGTCCAGGCCCGGATCATGAAAGACATCACTGTCCTTCAGGTCAAGACCCTCCCGGTCACCCCTTGGCTCGGGGTCCACCTCGCCTCCCGTGTCCCAGGCCCCTTCCCTGCTCTTGTCCGCTTGGTCGACCCCATCCACCCCCCCTCGGTGCGTGGCTGACGTCCTTCTAACTGTTCTCTCTGCCTCCCCTCACTCCGCTTCCTCCTTCTCATAGCCACCGACATCTTGCTAATCTGAAATCTGGTACACTCTGGGTAGGCTAGGCCCTCAACACCTCTAGAAAAATATCCAGTCTGGCCCCAGAGAGCCTACGTGTCCAGCTCTTCTTCTGGATATTCCCGGCTGAGTAGGTCCAACAGCACCGCCCGGCTCACCAAGCCCTGGAATCCACAGCAGCTCTGCCCCTGCCTGGGGCACACTCTCCCCTCTTCACGGGTTATTTCCCCTGCCTCCTTTTAAGACCCGAAACAAATACTCTTTAGTGAGGCCACCCCGCCTTTCCCTCTTTCCCTTCTGCCCCCCAGTGCAGTCTGATCTATACTGATGATGGCGTTGGTCACTCTGCACGGTGGCTCTATCCCCTTGCACCCACCTAGCCCTGAATCCTAGCCCAGGAAACACCCAACAGTATATGAAAACCTGTTGACCGAATGAATCCCCTAACCATAAATCTCCCTTTCAAACCGGAACAAGCCTGAAGCAGAGTCCTCCTCCCTGAGTGGGCCTGTGGGCAAGGGCGTGTCCGGCTCACCTGGGCCCCTCACTCAGGTTGGCCTCTGCGTGTTGCTGCTTAGACTTCTGTACATCGATGGATGTTTACAAACGGGGAATGCTCGGCAGACCCCGGCGTGCAGCTGGGCCCCCTCTCACCGTTGCCCCCTGACCCTCTGGTCTCTTGGCAGGTGTGTTCTTCACTTTCCACACCTTCCACCTGGAGAGCGGCCACGACTACCTCCTCATCACGGAGAACGGCAGCTTCACCCAGCCCCTGCGCCAGCTGACGGGCTCGCGGCTGCCGGCCCCCATCAGCGCCGGTCTCTATGGCAACTTCACCGCCCAGGTCCGCTTCATTTCCGATTTCTCTATGTCCTACGAAGGCTTCAACATCACCTTCTCAGGTACAGCACTTGGTCCTTCGGGCGGAGAGGGCTCTCTGTGCCTCCACCCCACCCCCACTGTCAGCCAGCAGGTGGCGCTGGTCCGCTCCCCAGCCTCCAGGAGGGGAACCTCAGTGCTGTGGCAGAAGGTAGCTGGTTTAGATACAAGGACGAACATTCCTTATAGTGGGTTGGAAGGAATTAGCAGATCTGTGGGGGGATCTCCTTCTGTGAAGGTGCTCAGGGTTCTCTCTGAATGTGACCGGCCCAACTGATGGAACCGGTGAAGTGAAAGTGAAGTCGCTCAGTCCTGTCCACTCTTTGCAACGCGTGGACTGTAACCCACCAAGCTCCTCCGTCCATGGGGTTCTCCAGGCAAGAGTACTGGAGTGGGTTGCCATTTACAAAAGTCCCTTCCAGCCCTAGCAAGTCCAGATCCTTCTTCTGATTCCACTTCCACTACTTCACAACCACAGCAATTTCCAAAAACGAAGAAAAAGAAGGGAGCTGGAAATTAACACTTTGGAGTGTTTTAGTCTCATTCGGAGACTGCCCCACCAATGCTAATTCAGAAGTGATGGATAATTTTCACTGTGTTTAGGAATCCTGAAACGAAAGCTTTCCAGTTTGCCTTCAGGGAGGAAAGAGGACCCTTTGCTCCTCTGCGGCTCGTTTCGCTTGCTCCCAGAGCATCCTCCTTCCCATCCAGGAGCAGAGGTGGCAGGTAGATTTTCCTGGGATGTGCAAGAGATATCTGACCTCTAGGAAATGGGACATGGCCCAGCTCAGCCCCACAACGTCCCTCCAACAGATGCCTCCTGCCATGTGCTGGCTGATGAGACATATCCAGCCAGCCTGCCTTGTGCCTGCGTGCGTGCTAAGTCACTTCAGTCGTGTCCAACTCTTTGCAACCCTGAGGACTACAGTCTGCAAGGCGCCTCTGTCCATGGGATTCTCCAAGCAAGAATGCTGGAGTGGGTTGCCATTTCCTCCTCCAGGGGATCTTCCCCATCCAGGAATAGAACCCATATCTCCTGTGGTTCCTGCATCNGCGTGCGTGCTAAGTCACTTCAGTCGTGTCCAACTCTTTGCAACCCTGAGGACTACAGTCTGCAAGGCGCCTCTGTCCATGGGATTCTCCAAGCAAGAATGCTGGAGTGGGTTGCCATTTCCTCCTCCAGGGGATCTTCCCCATCCAGGAATAGAACCCATATCTCCTGTGGTTCCTGCATCTGCAGAAGGGTTCATTACCACTGAGCCACCCCCATCTGCCTTACCCCGTCTGTTTTTCCCAACCACACGGAGCCCTGGGGTACAGTGTCCCAGAAGGGCATTGACCATGAAGACAAGGGGAGAGGTACCCCTGTGTCATCGCTAGAGACGTAAAGTCCCTAGAGGCTGGTCCCCGGTCCAGGCCCACTCCATCACACTTGCCGTCTGCCTCAAGTGTCAGTGTTCCTGAGGCACAGCTTTAACCAAATTCAGCTCTTAGGTTCTTTTTCCGAATGTAAATTGCCCTAGGCTGGGTTTTCCATTCCGACCCCTCTAGAACCAGGCTGAATTGAACTGAATTGGCTCGGTATCCAGGGAGAAAGAGGCAGGAGGGTCTGCAAGCCTGAAGCTGGGCTTCGTGTGGAGATGAAGGTTAGAAGAGGGACAGGTCAGCCTCATAAATCCCCTTGGGAAGCAAGCCTCCAGAAACACAGTGCCCTCTCCCACTCCTCCTGGCTAGGAAGTGCTCAGACCGCCCGGGGCACAACCTGCCTGTTCTCCCCTGCCTCTGTCCCTCTCAAGTTCTCTCCCTTCTCCTTGCCTTTTGTGGATCCCTGCATATCCTGTACTTCTGTCTGTCCTCCTCTCTCGCCCTCTTCTCCCTGGCATCTTTGTCTGTGTGCCCCTCCTCTGTCTCTGACCCCGGCTCTCTTGCCTCCCTTCCAGAGTATGACCTGGAACCCTGCGAGGAGCCCGAGGTCCCAGCCTACAGCATCCGGAAGGGCTTGCAGTTTGGTGTAGGCGACACCTTGACCTTCTCCTGCTTCCCCGGGTACCGTCTGGAGGGCACGGCCCGCATCACGTGCCTGGGGGGCAGACGGCGCCTGTGGAGTTCGCCTCTGCCAAGGTGTGTTGGTAGGTGGTCACGTGCTTTCATTTTGCTTCACTAAGGGGGTTGGCCAAACTTTAGTCAATTGCTGTGAGGTGGTGGAACACACGTGGGCCAAGAGGCCAATGAGACTGGGCTTGAGAAGTGTCTTAGCACACAGTGACCTGCAGTGGGACCTCAGGTGGGCGGCCTACCCTCCTTCTGCTCCAGCCTCCTTATCTGTACAGGAAGGATGGCAGCCAACACCTGCTTCATGGGCTGTTTGGTAGCCTCAGCCGACCTTCACAAAGTGGGTCCACAGGAGGCACTCGGGATGAAACTCCCACCCTTAACACACGTTCACATGGCTTCTGGATACCTCTTGCAGGGAAATCTGGGTGGGGCGTGGGTGGACCTGTGGGAAGGAGGTATGACCTTTGCCCGTGAGGAATCCCCATATGGTGGAAGAGAGGGCTGATTTTACTAGTTCAGTGAGGGTGCTAGCTTTTGAGACTTTCCAGAAAGATTCCATCCACTCAACTGGGGAGGACGGAGGGCAGAGGGAAGCAAGAGTTAAGTTCATTTCTAGAGCACCCATTGCAGGTCAGACATGCTTCTAGATGCTGGGAATATAAAACTGAACATCACAGAGGAAGCCTTTCCACCCCTGCTCTCACACTCTGGTGGCGGGAGATGGGCTACGAGCACGTGGATGTGTGGTGGCAGGCAGTGTTGAGGGTTAGAGAGAAAGAGTAATCAGCTTAGAAAGTGTGGGAAGTGTTTATAAAAAGTGATCAGGAAAGGCTTCTCTGATGGGTTAACAGTATATAGTAGGGATGTGAAGGCATCCAAGGAGATCCCAAGGCGTTCATGGGAGACGAGGGGGCCAAGTGCCAAGGCCCTGAGCCANTGTGGGAAGTGTTTATAAAAAGTGATCAGGAAAGGCTTCTCTGATGGGTTAACAGTATATAGTAGGGATGTGAAGGCATCCAAGGAGATCCCAAGGCGTTCATGGGAGACGAGGGGGCCAAGTGCCAAGGCCCTGAGCCAAGAGGTCCTCACTGCTTCAGGAGCACCTTGCAGGCCAGTCCGGAGTGAGCGATGGGAAAACAGTAGATGATGAGGTAAAAGAGGTAGCCGATGGAGTTGAGACCAGGAGCCCTATGACCCCAGGCCCTGCCTTGCCAAGGAGCGGGAGAAGACTCTTCAGAGCCCCAGGCCCCGAGGGTGCAGAGAAATGGGGCGATGCTCCAGGGAGCTGGAACAGTTGCTGGCTGTGCCACGTGTATAAGGTTCCTGCGCTGCTTGCGCAATGCTCGCACCATGGGGTAGATGGCCACAGGCTGGCTCAGCGGAGTACTTACCATGCTCACTGTTAGCCACTAGGAACTCATGTTCAATATTAAAGAAAACCCCCAAACACCAAACAGATCGAGACAGCACTGCACTGACTGAAACAGCGGTGGGCGTCTTGAGGTTCCATGAGGTCAGCCTTGCCTGAGACAATGCCACAGAGCCCTGGGGGCTCTGGAGGGGACAGTCATAAANTGTTCAATATTAAAGAAAACCCCAAAACACCAAACAGATCGAGACAGCACTGCACTGACTGAAACAGCGGTGGGCGTCTTGAGGGTCCATGAGGTCAGCCTTGCCTGAGACAATGCCACAGAGCCCTGGGGGCTCTGGAGGGGACAGTCATAAACAGGATGGCAAGATGGGCTGGCCAATCACATGGGCCCAAGGTCAGTTCTCTGCTCAGCCATTTACCAGCCACTGGGTCTTGGGCAGGCCACCCAATCCCATCGGCCCCAGCTTCTCTGTACTTATAAAGCAGAGAGAGCAATACGCAGCTCACAGGTTTTACTCCAGATTAGAAGGCATGGTTTACATAAACCAGCAGGGCACCATATGCTTATCATCCTCTGGCCAATTTTAATCCTTATTTATCGATGACCAACAACCAATGACCTTGCATGATCTCAGAGGGGAAGCATTAAGACAAATAGATGAAGAATCCCATTTTTGATCAATTAAGTGATCTCAAATTTTATTCTTTCTCCTGTAATCCTCCCCCCGCCCCCCAGAGCAGCAGTCTCCAACCTTTTTGGCACCAGGGACCGGTTTTGTGGAAGACAGTTTCTCCACTGACCGACGTGCGGGGGACGGTTTCGGGATGATTTAATTGCATTACATTTGTTGTTCACTTTATTATTATTACATCAGCTCCACTTCAGCCCGTCAGGCCTCAGATCCTGGAGGATCCGGCCCTAACCTGTGCATACGTGCAGACACACGTGTAGCTCCCACTGTGTAGGTTCACTTGCAACCTGGCTGCCGGCAGCTCTTTTCTTCTCTGGAAAAATGTCTTCAGCTCAGTGGTTCTGAGGGGAGTTTTTCCTGAATGGGATTATCCCAGACCGCAGATGTGCTCACGCCCTTAGCTCTCACCTCATCCGACCTCGTTCCATAAACTCATTCTGTAACTTATTATTCCAATTACTGTTTGTTCATGGCACCTCACAATATTTTCATTATTCCATTTGTCTTCTGTTTTGTATGTATTAATACTGCATAGCAATTATAATCACCTCTAATTACCGCCAGGCCCGCAACAGAGCCTCAGGCTGGAGGTATCGTGGGCATGCCCACTCGGGAGATGCTCCCGGTTGCCATATGCACTGGAGGTGTAAATTGGATAACTTACCAGGAACATGCCCCGCTGAGGCTGAGAAGGAGATAAGCAGCTCTGGGCTCTAATTCATGGTGTGGCGGGCAACACAGCAGCCCCTGACCTCAGGGTCCCCTAAACTGGAGGTGGAAGGGACAGCCCTGACCCCAGAGGACCCCATTATGCAGAATGACCCTGTCCTTGGGGGCCCCGTGTGGTGGAGCAGCCGTAACTCTCCACCTTGGGGGGTGCCCCAGACTGAGGGACATGACACGCCCCTGCCCTTAATGAGACCTCTTCTGATGGGATGGCAGAAGTCGAAGATGCCTGAATCAGCCGCAGTACTTGCCAGCACAGATGACTGTGTTTCTCTGGAATGTTTACTTGTTTTCCTTTATGCTTGTGTTTGTTCAGTGCATCTTCTCACCTCCCCTAATGCTTCAGAAGCTCTCCCAGGAGCCAGCACCATGGCCCTCTACCTCCTGGACACTCCCTGGTGCCCTGGAAAAAGGCCTTGGCAGAGGGGTCCGTCTGAAGCTGTTGGCCCCTTTCCCTCCTTATTGAGGAGTTGGGCATGTGGGAGAGAGGAGAGAGCCATGCTGGGGCAGAAATGGCTTACTCTTTTGCAGCAAGCCAGGGGCAGGAATAAAGTGCCAAACTACACCAAGGCCCACGTGTAACAGAAACCAACTCTTGGGAACTAGGTGGTGAGCAAGAGGCATCAGGAACAGTGAGGGTGCTGTGAACGTCAGGCTATGAACACCTGCTTCCCAGGAAGCTTCGTGGGCTTCCTGACAGCTCCAGAGCCCGGGCAGTTAGGGCTCCAAATGAAAGTAGATAAGCTGTGCAGATTCATTGGGTTAGATGGGAAGAGAAAGGAATAACACTTGTTGAGGGCCTACTAGGTGCTATGTTGTTATTCAGTTGCTAAGTCATGTCCGACTCTGCTACCCCATGGACTGTGCTGCACACCAGGCTTCCCTGTCCTTCGCTATCTTCTGGCGTTTGCTCAGACTCATGTCCGTTGAGTCGGTGATGCTACCTAATCATTTCATCCTCTTTCACCCCCTTCTCCTGCTGCTCCCAATCTTTCCTAGCATCAGAGTCTTTTCCAAAGACTTAACTCTTCACCTCAGGTGGCCAAAGTATTGGCGCTTCAGCTTCAGCCTCAGTCCTTCCAATGAATATTCAGGGTTGATTTCCTTTAGGACTCACCGGTTTGATCTTGCAGTCCAAGGGACTCTCAGACGTCTTCTCCAGCAACCCAATTTGAAAGCATCAATTCCTTGGTGTTCAGGCTTCTTTATGGTCCAGCTCTCACATCCATACATGACTATTGGAAAAACCATAGCTTTGACTCTGAGGACCTTTGTTGGCAAAGTAACATCTCTGCTTTTCAATACATGGTCTAGGTTTGTTATAGCTTTCCTTCCAAGGAGCGCTTGCGTCTTCTAATTTCATGGCTGCGGTTACATTTGCAGCCAGGTGCAAACCACTTCCGATATACTCACCTGCTGCTGCTGCCAAGTCACTTCAGTTGTGTCCCACTCTTTGTGACCCTATGAATCATAGCCTGCCAGGGTCCTCTGTCCATGAGATTCTCCAGGCAAGAATACCGGAATGGATTGCCGTGCCCTCCTTCAGGGGATCTTCCCAACCCAGGAACCGAACCCTCATCTGTTATGTCTTCTGCATTGACAGGCAGGTTCTTTACCACTAGCACCACCTGGGAAGCCCCTATATTCACCCTTTTCATCATAAAATTTCATAGCTGAATCCTCTCTAGCTTTATGTGGATGCTGTTACTGTGCAGCTGGAGGCAGATGAAGAGACCGTGGTTCCGAGAGTTGATATAATGGGTCTGTCTGTGTCTAAAGTCGATGCTCACCGCACTGCACCACATGCTGTTCCCTAGACAGAAGGGATGCATGTGACCCCAGAGATAATGGAGAGCTGCTTCGGAGGGCTGCCCACGTGGTGGGCCTGAGGAACAACACGTGTCTAAGCGTGCGCATCCTTCAGCACACCCTGCCCAGATGCCCACCTTCATCGGAGGGCACCCAGAATATATCCACACTCTAGAAATAATATCCACCTAAAGTATCAGTGGCCCCCAGGGTTCCTGTCTACCATCCCCGCTTTAGTTTTATGCCCAGCCCAAGACATTCATTACGCATGTTTGAACGCTTTGCAAACAGGCTGAGTTGAAAGTCCTGCAAAGCGAGATTTCTCCTCCAAGACAGATAATGGCTGTTTTATTCATTGTGAGCTGCTGTAAGATAATACCAGCACGTGGGTGGCCTCAACGATGCACCTTTCTTTCTCCCAGATCCAGAAGCTAGCAATTTCCAGATCAGGGTGCCAGCAGGTTCGGTGTGAGTGGAGGCCCTCCGCTTGGCTGCCAGATAGCGGCCTTCTTGCTGTATTGTCACGCAGACTGGGCTCTGCTCAGTTCCTCTGCTGTTAAGGGCACTGACCCCACCCTGAGGGCTCTCACCTCATCATACCTGGGGATCTGGGCTTCAGCATAGGGATTTGTCAGGTAGACATAAACACACGGTCCACAGTAATGGTTAAGGTAAAGTCTTAGGAAACTGAAGCTGGTCCTGAAATGAAAAGCACCCAGGCAGTCGGGCTGGATGAAAAAGTAGGGACTGGTGAGTGGAACATGATCACTATCTTTAAAGGTCTAAGGAGCAGCCCTGGGGACAAGAGAACACCAAAGGTACAGTTAAGCCCATAAGAGGCTCCACTCTGAGTTTTCTTGCACCGCGTGCTTCCTCCACACTGCTGTGGCTTAGGACACTCCAGGCTTAGACAAACGGAGTTGAATGTGTGGTCAGCAGCCCCTTGATTGACCTCAGGGCCCTTCTAGCCAATGACTGTGCCTAGAACAGGGTCACTGAGGAGTAGTTTGGAGGGAGCACACTTGCTCCCATCAACCTCAGAGATTCAAGCCTTGCTCCAGACTCCCCATATGTCCAGACAAATAATGGGCCTGCCATCTGGATGTGTATTTATACCCTTCCAGAATCTAATTATTTGTAGAGCTGTCCATCATCTGAGGTCAGCGTCCTCCGTGTTTATCCATTCATTCATTCATTTGGCAAATATTTATTTTACAGACAATCTGGGCCAAGCCTTGTAAATTCATGGATTCATTAAGCATGACCCTGACCTTCAAGTAACTCACAGTTTGGGTAGCGGGTACAGGCAAGTAACAAGCTATCAGGGTGCAGTCTGGTAGATGTTCTGCCACAGGGAAACCTAGGGAGTGGCTTCCTAATTATTAAAGCCCCTAGGGAGCCAACCGCAGAGTCTTTCAGCACACGGCCTGCCCTGAGATACCNCCTGACCTTCAAGTAACTCACAGTTTGGGTAGGGGGTACAGGCAAGTAACAAGCTATCAGGGTGCAGTCTGGTAGATGTTCTGCCACAGGGAAACCTAGGGAGTGGCTTCCTAATTATTAAAGCCCCTAGGGAGCCGACCGCAGAGTCTTTCAGCACATGGCCTGCCCTGAGATACCTCCCCTTTCATCACTGCTGCCTGTCCTGCCCAGGCGCCAAGTGAACGGGTGGGGGCTGAGGGTGCAGAAATATGACCAAGTCCAGAAGCATCCACAATGAAGTGGAGGAGAGAGAAATGTTAACAAACAAGTCAAGTACTAAAAATAAAGGCATGGGAACAATGGGGAAAGAATGACTAATTCTGGAGGCAGAGACAGATTTTGAGAGGAAGGTGTGAATTCATTAGCTGTTGCGAAACAGGGTTTCCATGGGTCTGTGCCAAACCTTTCTCCAGAGCCTCGGAGGCCCTAAATTCTAGGATCAAAAGGGTTGAGTTGTCAGCCCCCGACTCTCCTTGAATTGAGAGAAAATCTAAACTAAGTACCAGAGCCTTTATCTTTAAAACAGGGATGATAATCAGTTTGTGATTAATGGCTGAAACGTTTTTGTAAAGCTTGGGAGATGCTAGTGATTATTATTCAAATGTGTCCCCTCTTGGTTGCTATCCTCTGATACGGAAAGCCTGCATCCCTCCTCACTTGGTGGCCCCCAGCTTCCCCTGATGCCCTCCTTGGTCATTTCTGTTGCTGTGATACTATATGGGCAGATGGGAGAGTAGCTGCTTCATGACACTTTAAAAGTAAAGGGTGACTGGTGGGTTCGTTTCTGCTCCTGAAGAAGACAAACAGACAAACTGGAGGAGAGAAGTAAAGGGACCAAGCAGAACTACAGGTAGTCTGGTGTTAAAAAAAAAAAAAAAAAATTGGATTAGCAGTCCTGTAGACTGGCAGACAAGTGGGCAGGGTGAGCAGGCGCGTCAGCAGGTAGAGAGGCAAGCGATTTGTCGTCTTTTGAGGTTCTCCAGCACTGTGCGTTGTGTCCCGGATGTAGCTGGCTGGCATTAATCTGTTATTCTGTTACTCTGTTTCCAGCTGAGTGTGGGAATTCGGTCACGGGCACTCAGGGCACTCTGCTGTCCCCCAACTTTCCTGTGAACTACAGTAACAACCACGAATGCATCTACTCCATCCAGACCCAGCCGGGGAAGGGAATTCAGCTCAAAGCCAAGGCATTTGAACTCTCTGAAGGAGATGTCCTCAAGGTAACATTGAGAGGTGCCATAGTGTACACACGTCACGGGCTGCAGTGTGGTCGCCATGCCCATTCATCTCTGTGCGAAGGACTTAGCTTCTCTTCTTCCCCTTTGAGTCCCAAGATATTGTCCTCACTCTACCGGGAGAAGTGAGAACCTAAGAGAGAAGGGTAGAATGCATGCATTCTAAAGAGCGGGGATTTAGAATTTGCTTAGGAGCCAGCTGCTCTCAAATATGTATGTGATGGAGTAGGGGGAGCAGGTCAGTGGATCAGGGTTTCCGTNTTGAGTCCCAAGATATTGTCCTCACTCAACCTGGAGAAGTGAGAACCTAAGAGAGAAGGGTAGAATGCATGCATTCTAAAGAGCGGGGATTTAGAATTTGCTTAGGAGCCAGCTGCTCTCAAATATGTATGTGATGGAGTAGGGGGAGCAGGTCAGTGGATCAGGGTTTCCGTTATGAACTCTGACCGTCAACCTGGATAAGGAGAAATCATAAATGCGTGTGGGTGCCATATGTCTATATGTGCATTTCTTGTGTGTGCACCTGTGTCTGCGTGTGTATGGTCTGAGGGATCTGCGTCTATGCATATTTGTGTTCTGTGTGGGCGCATCTGTGTGTGTTTTGAGTTTATGTTTCGGTAAATGGTTTGGCTGTTTCAGCAGCTTCAGTGCACCGTGGTGGCGATCTACAGGTGGCAGTGGGGTTAAAGAAGGTGAGTTCAGGATCTCCATAAGAGAAAGAGGTGAAAGGACTTGGACTAAAGAAAGGCTTACAGAGGGGGCCTTGTTAAGACACTGAACATACCTATGACGTGTTTCTTTGTGTGTGTGCAGTTAACTGTGTACCTCCCATAATACATGATGTGTGTACGTGTGTAACCAAAGCCTTGACTCTGGAGAACTTATCAAAGAGCTGCCTTATTAAAAGGGACTATAAGGAAAATCTCACATGGAGTAGGTTCATTTTCATCCTAGGCTAAGAACTTTTGGTTTTTTGCATATTTTAGAATAGTTTTATTCCCTGTAACTAGAAAAGTCTAGACTTTAGCGACAGCCAAAAGTCACAGCTCTAGAAAATCCAGAGGGAAACCATTAAGCAATCCCCACCCCTTAGGACTCTCTCTAGATATAATGAGTATACTGTGCTTTGTATATAGAGATGATACTCTTGACCCTCCCATCTGGGGCATGTGTTTGAGTGTGTGTGTCTTTGTGTTCGGAAGGTTTTTCTCAATCTTACCTAATTATTCTTAAACCCAAGAGGCCGTACTATGAGATGACCAGCTGGGACCAGATATGCCTGAAATAGAACAGAATATGGTAGTGGCCCAGGAGGGAGTGGGGCCCTATCATTGGTCCCTTCAGCTCTGCTCTTCAACCTCTGAGCTCCCCAGACACAGAAAAGTAGTGTGCCTCTCCCATAAGTGAGCGATACCCAGGCCCTGTACTTTCCAAGGGCGGTGTCTTCAGGTACCCCCTGACCTCAGTGCCCTCCGTTCATTTCTTCATCACCTACAGCAGAGCCTCGGAGAACACACCCAGGGACATCAAGGCCAGGGTGACTTCCTCACTCTAGCACTCCAGATGGAATTGATGAAAGCTGGACCATATGGAGAACATCTTAGAGAAAAGCTATTGTTCACCGTGCAGGAAAAGAAGGCATTTTTGAGGCATGATATAATTTTTAGGTTTTGAGGGGGATGTGAGCAGCAGTTTTGTGCATGTGGCCTGCGGGGATCAGCAGAGGGGTCCCTTCCTCGGTGNGTGTACCTCCCATAATACATGATGTGTGTACGTGTGTAACCAAAGCCTTGACTCTGGAGAACTTATCAAAGAGCTGCCTTATTAAAAGGGACTATAAGGAAAATCTCACATGGAGTAGGTTCATTTTCATCCTAGGCTAAGAACTTTTGGTTTTTTGCATATTTTAGAATAGTTTTATTCCCTGTAACTAGAAAAGTCTAGACTTTAGCGACAGCCAAAAGTCACAGCTCTAGAAAATCCAGAGGGAAACCATTAAGCAATCCCCACCCCTTAGGACTCTCTCTAGATATAATGAGTATACTGTGCTTTGTATATAGAGATGATACTCTTGACCCTCCCATCTGGGGCATGTGTTTGAGTGTGTGTGTCTTTGTGTTCGGAAGGTTTTTCTCAATCTTACCTAATTATTCTTAAACCCAAGAGGCCGTACTATGAGATGACCAGCTGGGACCAGATATGCCTGAAATAGAACAGAATATGGTAGTGGCCCAGGAGGGAGTGGGGCCCTATCATTGGTCCCTTCAGCTCTGCTCTTCAACCTCTGAGCTCCCCAGACACAGAAAAGTAGTGTGCCTCTCCCATAAGTGAGCGATACCCAGGCCCTGTACTTTCCAAGGGCGGTGTCTTCAGGTACCCCCTGACCTCAGTGCCCTCCGTTCATTTCTTCATCACCTACAGCAGAGCCTCGGAGAACACACCCAGGGACATCAAGGCCAGGGTGACTTCCTCACTCTAGCACTCCAGATGGAATTGATGAAAGCTGGACCATATGGAGAACATCTTAGAGAAAAGCTATTGTTCACCGTGCAGGAAAAGAAGGCATTTTTGAGGCATGATATAATTTTTAGGTTTTGAGGGGGATGTGAGCAGCAGTTTTGTGCATGTGGCCTGCGGGGATCAGCAGAGGGGTCCCTTCCTCGGTGGCTGGAGGTCATGTGGAGCGTGACCAGGGCCCGAGGATCCTCTCCAGGGGGGTCTGGACTCAGGCGCACTTAATACATGGTCAGCAGGTGTGCATACCCCACCTCACTGTCTGGGTTGTGCCTGAGGGTCAAGTGGCACAACTTAGTAGACCACAAGGGGACATTTGAATGCACTCAGGGTCAGAAGTGGGGGGACCTAGGGCATTATCCGCAGGTCAGAAGTCAGGGAGGGCTCAGGCAGGCGTCAGGACCTCAGATGGTTCTTTGGGGCTATGGAGAGAAGGGCTGATTTTCTGTGCTTCTTGGACAGATCTTCCCAAGACTTCAGATTTGGTCTCTGCAGCCACCTGTCCAGGAACTCTGCCACCAGCCTTCTATTACCGGGCTTGACCTTGTTGCTGAAGAGCCTCTTCCCTCATTTCAGGAGACTGGGCTGTGGCTCTGATCTATTCACATAATCTTGTATCTACCAGAGCTTCCTCAGAAAAGGGAGTCTGAGGAAGGGAGAGGGCAGGGCCCTGGGAGGTCATGTGGTTTCCCATTCTAACTCTTCGCCTCAGAACCCTTGCCCTCCCAAAGGAGAGCCTGGGACACGAGCAGTTTAGGGAACAAAAGGAAACACACAGTGACAGTCTCCACCGGCAGCCGCCGTCAGCTGCATCAGCAGGGCCGTTTACCTTTGTCGCTCTGATCTCCCTTGACCCAAAGGCAGCACCTCAAGTCACCGCCAGAAGCATCCTGCCCTTGCCCTGTGTAATCTGCCAGAACATCGGTATATTTCCAGTCCCGAGGACACACCTGACCCTCCCAAGAAGCCCCAACTCCTTCCTGCCCAAGGTGACCCATCATCTCCCGAACACATGCGTCTGATCAACCCTCCGAACCTCTATTACTCGTCATACACGCTCGTATTTCTACGACCTCATATTTCTAACCTACAGAATGACTGTTTTCTGGCTCTTGTGACCCTCCCCTCTCCTGGTCTTTTCCTTACCTTTAATAACTGGATGTTTCTTAGGCCTCACCCTGCACATACTCCAGCTTGTCTCCCAGAACTTCCTGATTTATCCTATATAGGTTCCCACCAAAATCTTGACCTCTGATATCCGCAAGACAGGAAGGGCCTCTCAGTGCCATAGTGTGGAAAGACAACTCCCAGTTCAAGATGGCACATGAAGCCCATGTATATAACTACATGTAGGTTCCCATGAAAATGACTAAAGGGACATGAAAACAGGGGAAATTAGGTAAGGGTGCCTTTCACATATAACTTAAAGAAATGTTTGCCAAATGGAATACCCCCCAAAGGGGGTCCAGATTGAGAAAGGGCCTGATCAAAGTGTATTTCACCTAAGTGAAGCTTTTCCTGTGGATGAAGTGCTAGAAACCTCAAGGACAAAGGCATCTAAGGCCACACAGAACACCAGGGCCTGGAGCCAAGGACACACCAGGGGGCTGTTGGCGGGAGCCAGGTCTCAGTCCCACTCGTGCTTCTGGGAACTGTGCTTGGCCAGAGAGGCCTCCAGGGCTGAGCTCCCGCACAGCGCGACATGTTGAAGTCTATTTGGCTGTCCTTGGCAAGCAGGATAAAGCTGAGCAACGCCTTGGCTGGCGCCTAACAAGAGTGGGCAGGCTTATTAGAGAAGAGGCTGCCACAATCACGCACACACACACGCACACTCCTTCATACACACCCACTTTAGCACCAGGAGAGGCTCCTACTGTTATGGCCTCTTCTGGCTCAGTTCTTCCTCTGCCCCTTAGAGATGACTGAGTCTTTCCACTATCCTTTCTTCTTCTCCCTCTGTCGTGATTTGCCAACAGGAAAATGAACCGGATATGTACAAATATTCAGTAGATCAGAAGACAGGACCTGTCTGAGGAGTCAGACTTAATTACCCCCTCTGTAAGAAACAAGGGAAAAAAAAAAAAAACTTTAAAAGCCTCTAATTTGTATTCTTAGCAGGATTTGAGAGGATATTATATTTATGAGACAAAAATAAGCAATAATGAAAACAGAGCAATCTGAGATGAGGAAAGATTGAACAGAGATGAAAAACATGATCACCCAATTAAAAATGGAATGGAGGCAATGAACAGAAGATGGCAAACCACAGAAAAATGAAATCACTTTATTATAAGATAAATTTGAGAACTCTCATCTCATAATGAAATGAAAAAGAGAGTTCTTTCATATTAATAAAATGTACAATCAATCCACAGTAAAACTTTATGTGCCAAATAACATAGCATGAATAAATTAAATAAAAATGGCTAGAAATGTAAAAAATTTTAATAAAGTCACAGTCATTGTAGAAGATTTAATACACCTCTGTTACTCTCTGACATATCATCTAGATTAAAAATAAATAAGGGTTTAGGTAGCTTGAATAATAGAATGAATCCAAAGAAAGTAGAAGAAAGATATGTTTACAGATAAAAGGAAAAATGACTGAAAAAAACTAAAAAAAAAAATTAACAGAATAGACAGAATTCTAGACAGAATATGCAGGACTGATCAAGGAATAAAGCAGCCACAAATATATAATTTTAATAATGAAAAAGAAACATAGTCATAGATAAGATACAGATTATGAAAACAATTAGAAAATGTTTCAGTTCAGTTCAGTTCTGTTCAGTCGCTCAGTGGTGTCTGACTCTTTGCCAGCCCATGAATTGCAGCACGCCAGGTCTCCCAGTCCATCACCAACTACTGGAGTTCACTCAGACTCACGTCCATCGAGTCGGTGATGCCATCCAGCCATCTCATCCTCTGTTATCCCCTTCTCCTCCTGCCCCCAATCCCTCCCAGCATCAGAGTCTTTTCCAATGAGTCAACTCTTCGCATGAGGTGGCCAAAGTACTGGAGTTTCAGCTTTAGCATCATTCCTTCCAAAGCAATCCCAGGGCTGATCTCCTTCAGAATGGACTGGTTGGATCTCCTTGCAGTCCAAGGGACTCTCAAGAGTCTTCTCCAACACCACAGTTCAAAAGCATCAATTCTTCAGCGCTCAGCCTTCTTCACAGTCCAGCTCTCACATCCATACATGACCACTGGAAAAACCATAGCCTTGACTANTGGATCTCCTTGCAGTCCGAGGGACTCTCAAGAGTCTTCTCCAACACCACAGTTCAAAACCATCAATTCTTCGGTGCTCAGCCTTCTTCACAGTCCAACTCTCACATCCATACATGACCACAGGAAAAATCATAGCCTTGACTAGATGGACCTTTGTTGGCAAAGTAATGCCTCTGCTTTTGAATATGCATAGGAAAAGCATAAGCCAAAAAATATGAAAGCTTAAATGGGATGGAAAGTTTTTATAGATAAAAAGTACTGATATCAGGAAAAAATACAAATTGGAATAAACCAATAGCCATTTAAAACATGGGAATTCTCCCATATTCTCTCTCAAAGTGCACAGGCCTAGACTGTCTTAGATTAACTCAGATTAACTCATAAAACTTCATGGAACGATTAATCCCTACAATAATCAAAGTGTCTCAAAAAGAGAAAAATTAGCACTCATATCCCCAACCAATTAAATAGGACAAGTAAAAATACTTATATCAAACTGAATAAGGACAGCATAAAGTATTAGGCCAGTTTCACTTATGATCATAGGCCAGAAGCCCTAACAGAGTATCATGCTGAATCTAGCTGCACATTAAAACAAAAATGACCGAATGGGATGGGTTCCAGGAATATAAGAATGTGTCAATATTAGAAGAGTTCCTAATTTTATTTACCGGGCAACCCATGTGAAATTACCTTTTTTCATAGGTCAAGGGCTGTCAAATATCAGCAATTTTATTTTAGTAACAGATTTGCATGGTAAGTTGCTTCAGTCGTGTCCAGCTCTTTGCAACCCCATGGACTATACCCCACCAGGCTCCTCTGTCCATGGGATTCTCCAGGCAAGCACCCTGGAGTGAGTTGCCGGCCCTCTTCCAGAGAATCTTCCCCCAGCACCAGAGAGCAAACGTGCATCTCTTATGCCTCCCACGTTGGCAGGCGGGTTCTTTACCACTAGCACCAGCTGGGAAGCCCACAAACAGATTAGGAGAGAAAAATATAAGATCCTGCCAACATATCCCAAAACACGTGATGAAAGTCAGTGCTTATTCATGACTTTTAAAAATATCTCATAAAGCTATGGACAGAACTTCCTCAATCAGATTTTAAAAAGTTTCTACCAACACCTGTAGCGCACGTTATACTTAACGACAAAACTTCCTAAGGATTACCTGTGAAGTCAGGAGCAAGACCAGTCGCTCTGCTACCATCAATAGTATGCAGATCCAAGCTACTACAATTATACAAAGAAAAGAACAAATCAACTGTAACAATTGGAACGGAATACCCTAATTGTCTCTTATTTGGGAAACACAAAACAACCGACCAATAAATTATCAGAACCAATAAGACAATTTAGCAAAGCCACTGATGTTTTTTACAACCAATTCAAACACGTAATAAGAGAGGGGGAAGAGTTCTCATAATAGAAACAAAAACTGCTAAGACACCTAGGAATAAGCCTAACAAACGTGTATAATATTTACTGAGAAAATTATAAAACTTTATTCTGAAGGACATAAAACTAAAATAAATGCAGGGAGGTTTCATATTCAGGGCTGGATAGTCTACGAACAGGCAGTTCACAGAAGAGGAGTGTAGATTTGATAAACATGCAAAAAGATGTTCCACTTTGGTGATAATCAGGGACATAAAAATTAAAACAAGAAACCGTTTCACACCCATCATATTGGAAAATTTTAGAAATAGCAAGTGTTGGCTAAGATATAAAGTAATGAAAGCTGCCCTACGTTGCTGGTAGAGAGATTAAATTGGTTTACTCTTCGGAGAGCAGACTGACAATATCTAACAAAGTTGAAGATGTAGCTTCCCTGTGTGACCTGCTTCTCCATTCTAATTCTACATGTATGCCCTAGAGACACTTGAATAGTGTGCAAGCAGATATGCATGCTGCAATGTTTGTAGGAATGTTACATTGTAACTGTGTGTTAAACACGATCCACTTAACAGATTCATTTTGAAGGCAGCCATCTTTCTGACCTGTCTTATTAGATGTAGTGGTTTCATGCATATTAAAAATCAAGTTTATTTGTGAATTACACTTCAATAAAGCTATAAAAAGTGGAAGCATCTAGAGAAAAAAGAAGGTTAGATGTACTGGCTGTGTACAGATTCTCTCAGATTTGTCAGGGATTAATCCATCACCTATATACAATGATGAACTGGACCATCAAAGGCATTTTCTTATGGACAAGCAATATCCTGTTAGGAAATAAATGCATACAAAGACCCAAATGCCAAAATCAATAAAAAATATTAAAATGCCCAGGAATAAGTACATACTTTTACTGAGAGACATAAAAGACAATTTTATTAAATGGAATCAGATGTCATATATATGGATAGGAAGACTTAATATCATGTAGATATATGTTTTCTCTGTTATCAATCCATATATTTAATGTTAATCAGCGAGAATTATAGAGATAATTTTGGGTCTTTTGAGGGGAGTACGGAGAGTTGTTGTTTTTCTTAATTTGAGAAAATTCTTGAGTTTATCTAAAACAATAAATATGAGAGAAGAATTTCTTAAGTTAAAAGAAGACAAATGAGAGGGGACTTGCCCTACCAAATATTTAAATGTATTACAAAGCTACCATAATTAAAACAGTATAGCTCATGTACATGCCTGTTAAGTTGCTTGAGTCATGTCTGACTGGGCTATAGCCTGCCAGGCTCCTCTGTCCATGGGATTCTCCAGGCAAGAATATTATAGTGGCTTGCCAGACCCTCATGCAGGGGATTTTCCTGACCCAGGGATTGAACCTGTATCTCTTATGTCTCCTGCATTAGCAGGTAGGTTCTTTACCACAAGCACCACCTCAGAAGTCCAGCTCACGTGCAGGAATAGACAAAGAAATAACTGTGGTAGCATAGAAAGTTGATGCAGAAAATTTGTTGAACTATATATGTGATAAAGATGGCTTTAAAGTTGATAATGGGTGAAATATTTACAGAGTTAGTTGGTTAAAAATGGCTAATCAACAAGGAAGAAAATGTATCTTATCTTTTGTGCATGCTAAGTCGCTTTAGTTGCGTCCAACTCTGTGTGACCCTGTGGACTGTAGCCCACCAGGCTCCTCTGTCCATGGGATTCTCTAGGCAAGATTAATGGAATGGACTGCCATGCCATTCTCCAGGGGATCTTCCTGATCCAGGGATCAAACCGTGTCTCTGAGGTCTCCTGCACTGGCAGACAGGTTCTTTACCACTAGTGCCCCCTGGGGAGCCCATCTTATCTTTTACCATATGCCAAAATTCCAGGTGGATTTAAAGGCAAAATTACTAAAAGAAGCTATTGTATTATTTCTTTGAAATGGCAACCCACTCCAGTATTCTTCCCTGGGAAATCCCATGAACAGAGGAGCCTGGCTGGCTACACTCCGTGGGGTCACAAAGAGATGGACACAACTGAGTGACACTGGAAGGACTGATGCTGAAGCTGAAGCTCCAATACTTTGGCCACCTGATGCGAAGAGCTGACTCATTTGAAAAGACCCTGATGCTGGGAAAGATTGAGGGCAGGAGGAGAAGGGGACGACAGAGGATGAGATGGTTGGATGGCATCGCCGACTCTATGGACATGAGTGGACTCCGGGAGTTGGTGATGGACTGGGAGGCCTGGCGTGCTGCAGTTCATAGGGTCGAAAAGAGTCGGACACGACTGAGCGACTGAACTGAACTGAACTGAGTGACTACCACTTTCACTTCTTTCAGACATTTATTAGGTGCTTCTTATGTACCAGGGCATTTTCCACATATTCTGGACAATGCTATGCCAACAATTATATTTAAAATTTTTAAAATATTATCATAATAGTTTTAAATTTTGCACTTTATTTGAATCAGGATCCAAATAAAATCTACACACTAGATTAGTTGCCTCAAGTATTTTTTGTGTTTAGGTTTCTACCTCCATCTCTTCTTTCTTTGTTGCTGTTGTTTACTCACTAAGTTGTGTCCAACTCTTTGTGATCCCATGGACTGTAGCCTGCCAGGCTCCTCTGTCCATGGGATTTCCCAGGCCAGAGTACTGGAGTGGGGTGCCATTTCTTACTCTAGGGGATCTTCCCAACCCAGGAAGCTCAAACCCACATCTCCTGCATTGGCAGGCAGATTCTTTACCACTGAGCCACCTGGGAATAATTTATTTGTTATGTATTTGTGACTTGTTTATTTGTAATGTATTCATGTCGTATGTTCCTCTGTCCTCCATATTTCCTGTATCTTGGAAATTCGATACAGTGGCTTGATCTTAGTCAGGTTTAAATTTTCTCTTGACAAAATGACCCCATGGTTATTGGTGTCTTCCATTAAGAAACATATGGTGACTAGTTGTCTCTCTGATTGTGATGCTGGCAAATGTTGATGACTAATTCTTTGATCAGTCAATTAGAAAATATATGTGTTACTGGGTAAAAATATTTTCATAGCAATCTGGATGTAACAGTGAGCAGAAGTCTTTGAATTGGTGTCATCTCTACATCTGTTGACGCTCTGGAATTCTCCCAGTCTATCCATGACATAAAGCAATTGCACACAGGATCTGGAAACAGACTTTTGAGGCTCCCAGGGGCCTGAACAAATCTCTGTAATATACAGCACTGTTAGCTTGAAGGATGACTTCTTTTAGAAAGCTTTGCTTCATAAATAGTAGGATGGAAATATTGTTCCAATTTGCTGGCAGCTGGCACCACATCCTGTGCCATGCACAAATATTCATCACCCACCCATAGATCCCATCTTTGATATTTACCAAAGCACCAGGGGGTCCTTCACTCAATCACAACTTCTGTTATTTGCACAATTATCTGGAAAGGAGCAGCAACCTCAGAACCTGGGGAGCCACTTCATTCTTCTGATGATTGTTGTCTGCCGGTGCTCGGAAGTTCAGAGGACAGATGGGAGGCAGGGAGACCGGGTGCCTGCATGATTCCACCCCTGGCTAGCCCAGCAGGCCCTGGCTGGAGCCCTCATTTTAGGAGGGAAGGGGCAGAGGCTGAGTTGGGGAATGGGAAGATATGCGACATCTGACACCCTGGACATTTTGATTCCATCTGCCGGATCCCAGGGCCCTGGTCCTGCAGAGTGTGAGACCGAGGCCACTGCCACAGTGGGGTGGGGGTAGTGTGCATGTGTGCTCAGCTGCATCTGACTNGCAGGCCCTGGCTGGAGCCCTCATTTTAGGAGGGAAGGGGCAGAGGCTGAGTTGGGGAATGGGAAGATATGCGACATCTGACACCCTGGACATTTTGATTCCATCTGCCGGATCCCAGGGCCCTGGTCCTGCAGAGTGTGAGACCGAGGCCACTGCCACAGTGGGGTGGGGGTAGTGTGCATGTGTGCTCAGCTGCATCTGACTTTGACGCCCCATGGACTGTAGCCCACCAGGCTCTTCGGTCCATGGGATTTTTCAGGTAACAATACTACTGGATTGGGTTGCCATTTCCTACTCCAGGAGATCTTCCCAACCCAGGGGTCAAACTCCCATCTCTTGCGTCTCCTGCACTGTCAGGCAGATTCTTTACCACTGAGCTACCAGGGTGGGATTAGGGAGGAGGACCACTATCTCATCTCCTGGATGTCGCAGATCACGGAAGGACAGGATAGCACAGCTTGCAGTGCAGAAATGCCAAATGCTTGCAGCCTCAGTTCAGTTCAGCTCAGTCGCTCGGTCATGTCCGACTCTGCAACCCCATGAATCACAGCACGCCAGGCCTCCCTGTCCATCACCAACTCCCAGAGTTCACTCAAGCTCATG
>SJYA01000452.1:1005580-1076599 GCA_006410615.1 Neotragus moschatus | reverse complement strand
AATCCCTCCCAGCATCAGAGTCTTTTCCAGTGAGTCAACTCTTCACATGAGGTGGCCAAAGTATTGGAGTTTCAGCTTTAGCATCAGTCCTTCCAATAAACACCCAGGACTGATCTCCTTTAGAATGGACTGGTTGGACCTCCTTGCAGTCCAAGGGACTCTCAAGAGTCTTCTCCAACACTACAGTTCAAAAGCATCAATTCTTTAGCACTCAGCTTTCTTCACAGTCCAACTTCACATCCATACATGACCACTGGAAAAACCCATAGCCTTGACTAGACGGACCTTTGTTGGCAAAGTAATGTCTCCACTTGCACCCTATGTGTCTGCAGAAACAGATGGCTTAGGCAGTCAGGCTGCCCCAACCTGGCCTCCCCAAGCTGCTGAAGAGTAAGCTGGGATTGGGGGTTGGGGGAACAAGACCAGAACTCCCCTGGAAAGGTTGAAACAGCACCCAACCAGATCGGATTCATACCAAGATAGTCTGAGCACAAAACTGGTACCAAGTGGAGGTGAGACGGATTGATAACCCACATGGTGGCCAACTCCACTCTGCTGTCTTCCTTGCATCTAGGGGCTCAGTGCCCCTCTAACAGTAGTTATCTGTGCTGAACTCTGGGAATGTGGGCTGTGGGTTAGGGAGCTCTTGTTCCAGATAAGGTCATGCTGATAACATGGGGTTGGGGTCTCTCCTGTGTCCAGGTCTACGATGGCAATAACAACTCTGCCCGTCTGCTCGGGGTGTTTAGCCGCACCGAGATGCTGGGGGTGACATTGAATAGCACGTCCAGCAGTCTGTGGCTTGATTTCATCACTGATGCTGAGAACACCAGCAAGGGCTTTGAGCTGCACTTTTCCAGTAAGTCTTCCTCACTTCTGAATGGACCATGAAATCGGGCTCTCCCTGGTTCTGCACACTGGGAGGCTGGGCTCCAGGCTGTCACCCATCAATTAGTGGGTTTGATATTTTCTAACTGGTGCACATTTAGCTGATTGTTTCCCCTGAGACCCTGTGCCCGTGATGTGGATAGGCTGCCACTTGGCGTACTGCTCCATGGTTACACCCATGATTAACTGAACTCAGAGTTACAGCACACCTTTTACTCATCACCTTTAACTCACTAAAAATAATAAGCACTGAGTCTTTTAATTAAATCAACCAAAGATAGCCTGTCCTAATCATGACATTTATAAAATAATGTTCAGCTACAGTCAGATGTAAAAAATGCAAACACTAATGTATAATTATGTTCTTTTTTTTACCACTCCCTGAAGAGTCAAGTGTTGATTCCCTTTTTTCCTGACTGCAACTCCCTCCCTTATTCCTGAGATTGCAAAAAGAGAAAACACCCGAGGTTGTCCACAGCTACAGAATACCTGGGGTGGTATCTCCAGTGTTTGGCTTCACAGCTATTTTATTCATTGACTTGAGCTTCTNGTGACCACACAGTAGCTGAGGGCACAGGCTTGAATCCCAGCTCTGCCCTTTACCGTTTGCAGGACTTCGGGTAAGTCTCTCCTCCTTTCCTTCTGGGGTATATGGGCTATAATACTGGCTTCTCAGGATAGAAAACCTCAGTTAGCCATTGTAGGCCATGCACTCAGCACAGTGCTTGGAACATAGTAAATATTTAACCATGGTTCTGTGATGGTAGTAAGAGTCTGCCTACTACCCCAATATCACCCACATCGCTTCCCTTTCTCAGTCTGAGTTTTCACGTCTGCAAAATGGCAACAAAAACACTTGTGCTCTAGGACTGTGGAGGGAATAGTTACAAAAGCCCAGCATGCTGTCCGGCACTTTGTGCATGCTCCCTCAAAATACAGCATGCTTTCCACATCCGTGCCTAATAGCAATTGCGTATTGGAGTCCCAAAGAGGAGATATGCGTGTAGATGGTGAGAGGTGGTGNAAACACTTGTGCTCTAGGACTGTGGAGGGAATAGTTACAAAAGCCCAGCATGCTGTCCGGCACTTTGTGCATGCTCCCTCAAAATACAGCATGCTTTCCACATCCGTGCCTAATAGCAATTGCGTATTGGAGTCCCAAAGAGGAGATATGCGTGTAGATGGTGAGAGGTGGTGGAAGGAGGGGGCAAGGGATTGAACAGCAGGACGGGAGGCCAGAGTCTGGACATGGTCCCGTCCTGGAAATGGGGACAATGGAATAAGTCATGTTGGGTGGAGAGGAGGTGGTCCCATAGCCAAGCAGGAAGGTTGGCAGGACAGACGGGCCTACTAGGCAGAAGAGGTGACCGGACGGTGGGCGGACTCAAGGGGCTGGGCACGGGTCCACATGGCCAGACCATCAGCCAGGACTTGGGTGGAGGGGTGGGCTGCAGAGGGGAATGAAGCTGGGGAGCGGGCTGCACATGGGCACGGTGTGGAGGTCCATGGGTGCTGTGGTCCATGGTCCCAATCTGGCAGCCTGTGAAAGAGGGGACAGACGGGGGCTGGGAGCCCAGTGAGGAGGAGGCTGGCTCTCTCCAGAGTGTCACTGGGGCGAGGAGGCCTGAACCCCGCCAGTGATGACGGCGGAGAGGAAGGGACAAGTTCAGGGGACCTTCCTCAAGGAGTTGCACCAGCCAGTCTCACTCTCCTCAAGAAAATGGAAACTGAGGCTTCCGTTTCCTCACTTTTGCTGTGTAGCATACAATACGTAAAATAGAAAAGTCGGAAGAACGGTTTGCTGAGCACCTCTGTCCCTGTCACTGGATTCAGCTGCTGTGAATGTGCCGCCGCATCTGCTCTTTTTGCTTTCCTTTCTGTCCTCGTTTTTGCTTTCCTGAATCGCATGAAGGTAGCTGTAGGCGTCTTGACACTCTTAAGTACTGGGGCGCGCATCTCCTCCACGATCCCGTAACCTGAGCATCCCAGGACGCGAAGTGTTAGCTCCCAGGCATCAGGGTTAGGAGGAGGCTGGAAGGAGAGCGGAGAGACCCCGGAGTGTCTGGCAAGNCGTCTTGACACTCTTAAGTACTGGGGCGCGCATCTCCTCCACGATCCCGTAACCTGAGCATCCCAGGACGCGAAGTGTTAGCTCCCAGGCATCAGGGTTAGGAGGAGGCTGGAAGGAGAGCGGAGAGACCCCGGAGTGTCTGGCAAGGAGAGCGCCAGAAGTCAGTGATGGGCTTTCTGGGCAGACGTGAGAACTGCTGTCACTCAGGAATGGCGGGCGTGAGCTGGGCTGGGGGGAAGACCAGAGGATCCTCTCCTAGCTCTCCGAAAGAGAGAATCCAGATACAGGAAATAATCTCTCCAGAGACAGGAGGAACTCTAGAGGGGGCCTGCTGGGGCGGCATGTGAGGACGCCGAGGTGGGGAATGGCCGGGAAAGGATGAACGTGACCTCAATCCCCATTGGAAGGGCTCCCTGGTGCTTCACAGCCTCAAAGGAGAAAAGAAGGGCTTCCCAGCTGCACTGAGAGTGGCTGAAAGATGGGGACGGAGCAACGGTACCCTTTTCCCTTCCTCCTGCGGTCCCTCCACCCAGCCTGCCGTCCCAGCCAGGCGTCTGCAGCATCCACCACGCCTGTCCCCACGCCTGCTCTCAGTCTCTCGCCGCCTCTCTCCTTCACTGACTCCCACACCCCACCACCCCTCCCTGGAACCACCAGCAGCCAAGTTAAGGGAATTCATAGCCAGACCACCTTTAGACGGACACAAACAGCCCCTTTGGTGTTTGTGCCCTTACTCAGAGGAAGACTTCCTTATTATTATCATCTTTTAGGGGAGCTGCACTGGGTGTTCACTGTGGCACGTGGGCGTCTCTTGGTTTTGGTGCATGGGCTTTGGAGTGCGCAGGCTCGGCAGCTGTGGTGCACTGGCTTAGTTTCGGTATGTGGAATCTCAGTTCAGTCAGGGACTGAAAGCCGTCCCCTGCACTGGAAGGTGAATTCTTAACCACTGGACCACCAGGGGCGTCCCAAGGCTTCATTATTATTTTTTAAGTGAAAATATCTTTATAGAATTTTTATATAAAAAAAGAGAAGCTTATTAAGATTTTTCCTGTGGGCCACTCTGTAAAGTCTTTATTGAGTTTGTTACATTATTTCTGTTTTATGTTTTGGTTTTCTGGCCATGAGTCTTGTGGGATCTTAGCTCAACAACCAGGGATTGAACCTGAACCCCCTGCATTGGAAGGCAAAGTCTTAAGCACTGGACAGCTAGGGAAGTCCCAGAACACCCGTTTTAAAAAATTATAAAGTTTACAGAGTAGAAATCAAAAGTCCCCATCATCTTACCCTGCTCTCCGTACACCCTTCATAAGAGAGCCATTGAGACCCACTTGTTTGACTTGCCCTTTTAGGCATTTTGTATGCTGGTGTATACAGAGAGCAAAGGCGATAATCGTGCTTGCTAAAACAAGATCACCTCTTCAAGTGGCTCAGTAGCTTGCTTTCTGGTTTACCATTTACCCACACATCATCATCTTATTATGTCAGTATATATAGACCAACCTCCATCCTGGTTGATGGTTACAGGGAATTCTATTGTCTGTACAACCATAATTTATTTAACTTCTTTCCTATTGATAAAGTGGAGATTTTCACTTTTTCAGTCCAGTAAACACCCTTACACATGAATCTTTGAACAGCTGTCCAATTAGTTCCTTAGGATAGATTCTCAGAAGGCAAATGTTTATGCATGACCTCAAATTTCCCTCCAGCTATTACAGGAATGTATACATCTACCAGAAGCCTGCTTCCCCGCTCTGCATCACTTAATGCTGTCGATCCTGACAGTGTTTACCTGTTTGAGGGACAAAATGGTACTTAATTGTTCTTGCTGCTTCAAGTTCTTTGCATATTTTTGTTTGAGGAAGTTTTTTTTTCCATATAGACTATTCATCGGGCTTTGTGTCTAGTCTATAATTTTAGTTTAGGTTTCTTTCTAACCTGAGTATTTAAGAATGTTTCAAAATTATTAAGTTTCACATTTTGTATGATTTTGTAAATCAATTCCACTTGTACTACATTGTGCCCTTGTTACTTTTTGAATTGTTTTCTTATTTGTGTTCTGTGTATATTTGAAGAAAGGGAAAAGAAAGAAACCCTTTTTAAAAAAGGGATTTTATACATTTCTCTTATGTCCTATGAATTATGCTTTCTTTCAAACAAAACATACAATGCTTTTTTTTATTGCTTTATTTGTAACTCTTCCTATTGTTAGCTGATTTGATTTAATTGGCTCTGTTCCTCCTCTAGCAATTTGATAGAGCTATATCCCATTTTCATTCTGCCAGTGATCTTGTGTTTCCATTAATTCTGTTTACAACAGTATTTATTCTGTTATTCCTGCCTCTTTCTTTTGGAAATCTTGGTTTTGTTTCCATCTGTATTTCAAGAAAACTGCACTTTCTGTTTTTGGATTGCTCTTGACAGCCCACTTTTGTCTTTATCAGTGTATTGTCATCTTGCATCTCTCTGAGAACATTATTTACGTTTTGTTTTACGACGGCTCCTGTTTCTCCTACATCAGCTGCATTCTGCAGTTGCGCCATCTGGGCTGATCATTCAGCTGCGTTCCTTGGAAGAGCTGATTATCTTTATGTCCCAGTTGTCCTCCCAATTGTCTTGCATTCGGTATCAAGTTGCAGCGGAAAGCCAGACTCGGCCACCACACTACCTACCATTCTTTACTCACGCTGTAGCTTGTGAAGTTCTTCAAGTAGGCACCCTGTGCCTCAGTTCTCTTCCCTGAAACTTGGCAATTAAAACAGCACCTACCACCTAAGGCTCCTCTAAGAATGAACTGAGCTAATGTGTCTGAACACTTAGAATTCTCCCAAATGTGGAGAATCCCCCTCCATGGGCTGGTAGGGGGTTGTTCTTTTGACCCAGGAGGCATCCCAGAGCCCAGCAGGTGGCAGGTCACCCCTGAGAGTCACAGATGGCAGGTGCCATGCTATTGGTGGGTCATGCAGGTTTTCCCTTGGGTGTGCCAGCCCATGAGACTGTCCTGGGGGTGAAGGGGCATGGAGGTGCCTCTCCTCACCCTGCCCCTACCTCGACCAAGCACTGTAGGTGACCGGAGGAATCTGTCGTCACCTTACCCCAGCAAGCTGGGCAAAGAGAGTCCCTTTCCGGGAGTGCCCAGGAGGAACTACACCCTATAGGTGGCTGCAGGGATTCATGGTCAGGCTGACCCAAGCAGGAAAGTGAGCCCTTCCTGGACGTGCACAGGAGTGGGCTGGTGGTCATACCGGCCCTTGAACACAGGATGGGGGAGGCATTTGGCAAAATGTTTCTCCCTGAGAGCCAAGAATGGGACAGGCTGGCTGACGAACTCTGTCCAGGCCTGGCAGCTAACAGCAGGAGAGCAGACCTGTGAGCTGCGACCTTCATGTCACCCCTAAGTGTGTCATCAGTGCCTAGAAGATGGAAATGTCAGCCCACGTGGGTGGGACCTCTCTCAGATTGCAATGTTGGGTTCCAGTTTTCCTTTGTATAATCAGTGGACCAGCTCAGATGACAACTGGAGAGGGAGGCAAAGCCTTTTTGCTCCTGATCCTCCCCTCTACTTAGTGTGTCTCCAGTCTCTACAGCACACCAGGTTCTGGATCAGTTATGACTGTCCCTGTTTTATAGATGGGATCACTGAGGCCCAGGAGTGACGAATGTCTCACAGTAACCCAGAGATACAGGTTTCAAGCCCATCCTGTCTGGCCCTGGTCTACCATTCTGACGCTGGATTAGTTCCATTTAGCACACCAAGACAGTAAGCACCTTCTCTGTGCCGCAGACTGTGTGGTGCCATGCAGTGGAAAACACAAAGACCAAACAGCCAGTCCTTGTCTGCTGGGGGCTCACATTCTAGTGGGAAATCAGGCAAATAAACTGGTACCTCCAAGACAAGCCAGGTGCTGTAATTGACTGCAAGTCAAGTTCCACAACGGAGAAAAGAAAGACAAGCAGAGCTTGCCTGGACACGGAGAGGCAAGCATTCCAGTGGAGGGGAGGGGAGTGAAGGCATGAACCTAGGGGAAAGTGCAGGGGACGTCCACAAAGGAGGAACGAGCACTCAACTGATGAGGATGGCTGTGGGGAGATAAAGTTGTGTGGGTAAAGAGGGCTCTCTGCAAGACCCTGAATGCCAAGACGAGAACTCTGAATGGCTTTCTCAGTATAATGAGGAGCCACTGGAATATTCTGAAGACAGTAACAACATTCAGTTCATTTAGAAACTTGGAACATTTACTCAGTGCTGGGCATCCTGCCAGGTGCTGGGGGTATAAATATAAATAAAAAACAGTCGTTTCCCTTGAAGATCTCGATCTTACAGATAGAAAATTTCTCTGTTAAGAATGGAAATAGAAAAACTGACTAAAGCTGGCTTCAGCAGATGGGGGTTCACTTTTCTCCTGGAAAAAGCATCTGATGGTCCCATCCAGACCTAGTGCAGCTGCTTAGGATGCCACTGCTTTTCTTTTTGGCCTTGCATCCCTAGGCGATCATTCTCATAGTGACCTAGTCAGCCGCTGCAGCTGCAGGCATTGTGTCTGCTGCTGCTGTACAGTCGTTCAGTCGTATCCGACTCTTGGTGACCCCATGGACTACAGCATGCCAGGCTTCCCTGTCCTTCACTGTCTCCCAGAGTTTGCTCAGGTTCATGTCCATTGATGATGCTATTGTGTCTGCATTCCAGTCTAAAAGAAGAAGGAGGAAAGGGAGCGAACTTTCTTCTGTGTGCGTGCGTGCGCTCGCATGCGTGCTCAGTCGTGCCTGACTGCGACCCCCTGGACTGTACGTAGCCCACGAGGCTCCTCTGTCCATGGAATTCTCCAGGCAAGAATACTGGAGTGGGTTGCCCTACCCCAGGGGATTTTCCCCACCCAGGAGTCAAATCCTCCTGTGCGGCGTCCCCTGCATTGGCAGGCGCATTCTTTATCTCTGCGCCACCTGCAGGAGCCGTCCTACATTCCATCAGTCTGACGGTATGCCGTCAGACTGGAATGCCGTGCCTGGCTGAGGCAAGTGAAAAATCTATTTTTGCTTTTAGTTTTGCTTTTAGTTTTAATAGTAAAGACAGATGAGAGGTTTGGAAATGGAATACATATAAGCCTACCTATAGTGCCTACTTGGATTCTTGTATAATGAAATAGTAGAAGTATGTACAAGCACAATAGAAAGCCTTTACCAGGTCAGTCCATAATTCCAGGTGGCAGCCTGGGGCAAGGTGTTACAGAGAGGAGGTGCTATTCTAGCCACACATTACAGAACAAGGGTAGTTCACCATGCAGCATGGAGGTAAAGCACTTCCAGGCGTGTAAAAGAGAGGAAGGGGTGGGTGTGCATAGCTGCTTCAGAAAGAGCTCATCGTCTGGGGGTCATGATAGTCTCTCCACTTTGGAGGTTCAGTGGCAGCAGTGCGGAGGATGCATTAGCTGGAGAACCAAGCAGGAATCGAGTGTAACTATCCGAGGGGTCCTGGTTACACTCAGAAGAACTGAGTATAGGGTGAGGCTGAGAGCTCTGTGTGGCTGGCTCTAAGAAGGGAAGGCACGCCAGGATAAGCCAGTCCTTTGCTGGTATCCTTTCCATAAAGAGATCTGGGGGACTTGGAGGACGGAGNATCCGAGGGGTCCTGGTTACACTCAGAAGAACTGAGTATAGGGTGAGGCTGAGAGCTCTGTGTGGCTGGCTCTAAGAAGGGAAGGCACGCCAGGATAAGCCAGTCCTTTGCTGGTATCCTTTCCATAAAGAGATCTGGGGGACTTGGAGGACGGAGGAACTCCTTGTTCCTGGAAGCTCTGATTTCTGCTCTTAATGCCCATTTAGTCGTAAAGTTCATATCTGGCTAATAGTCCTAGTTTGTTGATTTTTAGCTATGGATGTGCTTCTTGATTAATGCCAGGGCAACCTGGAAACTCTGTTCTTGGCTGCTGGTTATGAAGCAGTAGTATTACTGAGAGAGGGGCCATGGTTTTGATTACCCGTTACTGCCGCCCGGTGGAGCTTGTCTTCCTGGGAGGATGCTGGACTAGACGAAACATCTGGCTGTGCCTGAAGCCCAGCTGCCCCCACTGCAGCTTCATATCAATCAGAGAGCAGCAATCCCCCACTGTGGTCAGCATGGCTTCCCTTTACCCAGCAAGCGGGCAGCTGGCCCCAAGGAGGCAGAGGCATGAGAAGTCAAGCTTCTGTTCACAGCTTTTGCCAGGAATCGTGGCTGCAGGTTTAGCAGCTTCCAGAAGGTTTATTTTCATGTGGTGACAGTAAGTCAGACCTTAAACAGAGAAGGTCCATGTACTCACACTGCAAGAACTGACCTCCTGAAGGAACTGAACAGACAAGCACAAACACAATGGGGTATTGCTTTGTCAGATTTACAGTTTCAGCAAACCACGGAATAAGCCAAAGGAGCTCAAAAGTGTTTGAAGGAGAGGATGTAGGTAACCTGGTAGGTATAAATGTAGCTTTCAGAATGGTGGTGCTCTCTGGCAATTTAGCTTCTCATAGGTTATCTCTGGAAAAAGAAACATAAACTACTTCAAATTATCCAAAGATGATAATCCAGCTGAGCTTCACTGAATAGTTGAATTGGCCAGAATACATCAATTTAACTGCCAGTTTACAAACCCAGAAATGAATTCCAGCATCTCTTAGGAAGAGAATAAACAGTTCAACCAAAGAAATGCAAACCTTGTTGGTGTGCCACGTTGGACCGGTATAAATCTCTCCCTTTCAAAAAATAAATAAGCAAAAATTAAATTAAAAACTTGTGATGCCTCTTAAAACATACCATTCTTTTAAAAAGAGAACCATTTTCCACTGAAAAGATTTTACTGTAGGAGGCAGAAGAAATTTTAAATGGGTATATAGGTAATGCTCTATTTGGCGGGGGTTGGGGTGGGGGTGGGGTGCTGTGCTGAGTCTTCGTTGCCGTGTGCACTTTTCTGTAACTATCGAAAGCAGGGGCCTCCTTCTAGTTTCGGGCCATGGGCTTCTCATTGCAGTGGCTTCTCTTATTGCAGAGCACAGGCTCTAGGCGCAGTCGTGGCTCCCAGGCTCTAAAGCACAGGCTCAGTCCTTGTAGTGCAGGGGCTTAGCTGCTCCACGGCATGTGGGATCTTCCCTGATCAGGGATTGAACCCACATCTTCTGAATTGGCAGGTGGATTATTTACCACTGAGCCACCAGGAAAGTCCTAGATAATATTCTTGTTTAAGCATCAGAAAGAGGGAAAAGAAGTAGCAGAAAATGGATGGCAAAATGGAGGAGGAAGGCTCCTGAGCTGGAAAGACAGTGACAAAGACAAGTGAAGAATCAAAAGAAACTAAATACACAATGAAAATTAAAATTCGTAATCATGGTATTTGTCTTCTAAGAAAGAGAGGCATTGAGTTAGGTGACAAGCTGGAGAATCTCTCTGAAACTGCAGAGAAAATGGGTGAAGGTGGGGAAGTAATGAAAGAAAAGTTGCTAAATGTGGAAGACAGAGCACAGTCCAGGCAGCATAGATGAAGAATAGTCAACAAATGAAACTATTAACAGAAAGGTGCAATGAAACACAACATGATAGCAAACTCCTCTTATCCTTGGTGAATCGAAAGGACTCACTGAGTTCCAGGCAAAATGAGTAGGATACAACTTGATGAAAAATTAAACAGTTCCATTAAAAAATAATAATAATAGCTAGAAGCATTTGACAAAACACAGCCACACAGGTATGCACGCAGTCAGCCCTCATCCGATAAAGCAGTCGTCTACAACAAACAGTCAAAACTATTCCAGCCCTCTCGAAGTTTTTTCTCTGTAACATCAAAGGCCAAAGCCTTTGAGGAATCACTGATTCAGCCAGGATATAATATGACCAAGAGCAACAGAAAATTGCCCACCCTAGTTGTTGAAAAAACTTGTAAAGACAGGGCAGCAGACCGCCAAAGTTAACAGGTCCTAAATCCTGGAGCCTATAAACGTTACCTTACTGGGGAAAAGGGTCTGTGCCAGATGTAGTTAAATCAAGGGTTTTGAGATGAGGAGATTATCACGGGTTATCTGGATGGGCCCTAGATGCCATCATGTATATCCTTATAAGAAGGCAGCAGAGATTTTATATGCACAGAGGAGAAGGTGATGTGAAGACAGACAGACACAGAGATTGGAATGATGCAGCCTCAGGCCAAGGAATGCTGGCAGCCACCAGAAACTGAAAGAAGCAAAGAACAGATTCTCCCCCAGAGACTGGAGGGAGTGCAACCCTGCTGACACCTTGATCTCAGCTTGCTTGCATGTGCGCTAAGTCGCTTGATCACGACCCCATGAATGTAGCCCGCCAGGCTCCTCTGTCCATGGGGATTCTCCAGGCAAGAATGCTGGAGTGAGTTGCCATGCTTTACTACAGGGGTCTTCCCAACGCAGAAATCGAACCTGCATCTGATATCTCCTGTGTTGGCAAGTGGGTTCTTTACCACTGTCGCTACCTGAGAAGCCTTGATTTCAGCACAGTGGTACTGATTTCAGACCTCTGGCCTCCAGAACTGTGAAAGAACAAGTTCTCATTAAGTTACCGCATTTATGGTCTTTTGTTACAGCAGCCACAGGAGAAACGAAAGCAGATGTAATTTTTGGCCTACAGAGATGTGTAGGGAAAAACTATACTAAGAGTTGAAGACCATGAAACGCGATATTTAATTTGAGTCTCTAGTCCCTGCTTGTATTGTTAGTGGTTTGATAGTGGAGGAGATCAGAGAGGAAAGTAAAGTCTTTTTAGCTTTTTTGTCTTATGTAAAGGAGAATGAAATGTTGTATTATTTTTCTTCACTTTGATAATTAGAGAAAATGCCAGTTTAGGGGTAGTTTTAAAAATGTTTAAAGATGCCTAAAGTAGAATTAAAAACAAAATGGATATTTTTCAAATCACTGAAGTGTGAAAACCAAGACATGTTACCAAGAAAAAAGGAAATAGCAAGAAAACATAACAAACAAAAAGCATAAAATAGAATGATGGAAAGAAACCTATATTAGTCAGCAGTAATAGTTAGCTGATGTAACAAATAACCCCCAAATCTCAGTGTTGGACTGAGCTCCACCAGTCTTCTGTCCATGGAATTCTCCAGGCAAAACTACTAGAGTGGGTTACCATGCCCTTCTCCAGGGGATCTTCCGGACCCGAGGATCAAACCCAGATCTTCAACATTGCAGGCAGATTCTTTACCATCTGAGTCACCACGGAAGCCCAATAGTTAGTTGATGTAACAAACCAACCCCCAAATCTCAGTGTTTTAACACAATTAAGGTTCATTTTCACTCACTTCACAATCCCATGCAGAGAGCAGGGCCCTGGGTATATGTGGGCGGGGATGCCTCCGCCACAGAGTGATTCAAGGTTCTAGGCTCCTTCCACGTGAGAGAACTCACCATCCTCTGGTGCACCCTCAAATCTGGCCGATGGAGCAAGGGAAGAAAAAGCATTAGAGAGTGGAACAAATTTGCTTAAAAGTCAGCCCTTCCTCCATTTCCCATTAACCAGAACACATTTCCCAGCTCACCTAATTATCAGAGAGGCTGTGCCCAGGAGGGAGAAGCAGCACGAGTTGATGGACACAGAACACCATCACTGCTTGAAGAACAAGCATATCAGTTCTGATAATGATTCTAAATTCCCTCCCATCTGACCACTGCACGGTGTGAGGTAGGAGAGATGGGAAGAGAAGAGGTGGTCCCTGGAGAGGCCAAGGCTGCAGGAGCTCAGCAACGGGAGGAGAGAGTGGGGAAGGATCGAAGGATCAGCCTAGAAGCAAGGTCAGGTGGGAGAGCAGGGTGTAAGATTGAAATGCTGAGCTAAGAGTCTGCCAAAGGAGTGGGCAAACTGATGTGTGGGCATCCCAGAGGCAGGCCCCAAGGGGAAGGCACCCAGGAAAAGGAAGCCGCTACAGTTACCTGTGGAGCATTTGCTCCCAGCAGGAAGGGAGCTGTAAGGAGCCATGAGCTGGTCCCACAAGTAAAACTTCCATGTTGTAAATAAAAGACTCTCAAGTTACGTAAAGGAGAAAGATGCTGCTAAACACAAGAAACATAAAATACGTAAAATTTGAGGCAAAGGAATAGCCTGAAAACACACATAAATAAAGAAGTTGCTCTATAACACGGGGAGCCCAGACAGGTGCTGCCTACATATAGGGCTTTCCAAGTAGCTCAGTGGTAAAGTATCAGTCTGCTAATGCAGGACACACACACACACACACACACACACAGAGAGAGAGAGAGAGAGAATAAAATGAGATAAAATGCTTAGTCCACAATTATGCCAACAGTCATGGATCTTTATGCACCAAATAACCTAACAAGATGGAGAAGGAAATGGCAACCCACTCCAGTATTCTTGCCTGGAAAACCCCACAGACAGAGGAGCCTGGTGGGCTACAGGCCATGGGGTCGCAAAGAGTCGGACACTTCTGAGCGACTAATACTTTCACTTAACCTAACAAGAAAACATAAAGCAAAATCTCTCAGAAAAACTGGACGAAATTGACAGTCATAGAAGACTTTAATGCATCTCTCTTAGTGGAGTCAAATAAATAAATAGAACTCAGCTGGAATGTGTTTTAGGTGATTTTTACCATTTTTTGATTTTATGCTATATATCAGACAGTGCTGGGTTCTTTATGATAATGTCACTGCCATTTTACAGAGGAGTAAACTGAGGCTCTGCCAGCTCACTCAATTAACTATCAAGTACTAGTATTAACTGTCTGAACCCGAGTCTTTGACTCCATAGCCACTTTGTTAGAGCCTCTTGAGAAAGCAGGGCTTCGTTTCATGGAAAACATTTCTTCCAAGAAGGACAAAGACACTCCAGCCCTCAAAGAGTCCCTGATGCCTCCAGGGCAGGTTCTGGTTAACGATGGGCAGTCACGGAGCCTTCATTTACAGGCTGATGATGACGAGAGAAAAGTGGTCCAAGGTTACTTGGCAAGGAGTGAATCACGAGGCAGTAGCTTAAGTGCTGCGTTTGCGCACAGCCCTGACCTCCCAGAACACCAGTCACTGCAGCTTCTTCAGTGACCTAAAACCCTGTTCTTTCACTTCAGAAAATAACGAAAGAAGAATCTTTGTGTCTGCTGAAGACCAGCTGGCAGCGGGAAAGGAGGGCCTCTGATTTTGCTCTAGACACCAGTGCGTGCTTTGGGCTTTGGTCCGTCTTCTCAGCATTTGCTCTTTGGATGGCACAATGCTTTAATTATTATTGTCTGCTATTATCATCATAGTTTAATTGTTGGTTTGCAGTGCCGTAGCTCAGAGGGGGGCATTTGGTAAAACAAGTATTATTTTCTTATTGTAATTTCCAGTGTCACTGAGGATAATTTAAGCTGCATTCTCATCTGGGGACAGGAGTGATTTCTGACCCCCTTCCCCGTGCAGCAGCTGTTCTTTCTCGTGCTGTTTTCCCCTGATAACCCATTGTTATAACTGCTCTTGGTACAGCAGCCACTGTGTTCATGCAGTGGTGATGACCTGAAAGCACCCGAAACCCTTTTTGTATTCTGGGGCTAGTTGGAAGGCAAGTGAAATCAACATAAAGATGCTATGATTTTTTTTTAGTCTTTTCTCANTTTCCCCTGATAACCCATTGTTATAACTGCTCTTGGTACAGCAGCCACTGTGTTCATGCAGTGGTGATGACCTGAAAGCACCCGAAACCCTTTTTGTATTCTGGGGCTAGTTGGAAGGCAAGTGAAATCAACATAAAGATGCTATGATTTTTTTTTAGTCTTTTCTCATTTATGCATCTTTCTAATATGTGATGGGTACAAATGATGGAGGTGGGAAGTATCCAAGAAACGCCCACTGTTTCAAGTTTCCTTCAGAAACTGAGAGACGAAGATCAGACTCGTGTTGGCCTGCGGATAGCATCTGAGGAGGATAGCCTCCTACAATGACAATTCAATGCTCTCCTAGCTTTTGAGATGAAAGTTCTGGCAGGGATTGAAGCTGAGTGTCATGAACCTTACCCACAAAACCCAGGGGGAGTCTTAGTGGTAGACTGGTGGGCAGAGGTAAGGGAGTGTGGGTCAAGTGGGGACCCCTTCACCTGGGGACCTGCTGTCAGGACACTGTGGTGCAAAGTGGGACTCCGTAGAAAGAAACCCCAGAACGAGATTGGTCCTGCAGTCCTGGCAGCCTGGAGTTAAAGAGTGTCAGCCAATCGGAAATGAAGATCGAGCCCCAGAGAGAAAGCAGCAGTTTCCAGGGAGCCCCCAGGGGAATGGGAAAGAGATCGGCGGGGTTGGTGAGCTGAGCTCATGTCCTTGGCGGCTTTCAGGATGGCCCAGGCTGCATGCCCAAAGGCCCTCCTGTGTGGGAACAGGGCTCCCAGCTCCCTCCCCCAGCCCTACCCCAGCGCCATGGAAGCCCCTCTCTCCAGGACCCAGGGGCCATGCCCGCCTGCCTTCTCTTGAGGCTCAGCTTTGTTGTGCCCTGAGACTGTCTCCTCTCCTGACTCCCCGGAATGCACCTTTCTCTGCTTTACCTTCTACCTCCTCCACTCCTCATTCTGGGTCACCTTCATGGGTTTCTCTTCCTCTGTTCATCCTTAACACCCTGAGTCTCCAGGACTCCCTTCCCTGTGTGCCTACTCACTGGGTGGGTTTGTCCTAACCCACAGCTTCAGGTCTCACCCACCTGCACGCATGCTCTTGTCTTCCTGAAGAATTTGCGGTGTCCTGGGTGTGCCCATCTCCCCATCCCATCCATGTCCTTGAGCAGCCTCCCTTCTCCGCCTGACCATTCCCTTTCCTGTGGGCACATCCTGTTCGTCTCGCAAGACTCAGCCTGGTTGTTCCCTCCTCCAGGGACCTTGCCTCACCCCTCGGCCTGAGGTAGGGGCCTTCTCTTTGCCTATCTGTACCATAGTGCTTGTCACACCACACTTAGGTGCAGAAACAAGCTATATTCTTGTCTGTATCACCAGTGCCCGGCATGTATCTGCGCCCAGTACCTGCTATCCGTTGACTGACAGTGTGAATATTGGTCAGAAGTCTTGTAGAGCTGTGCTTGGAGAGTGTGAGACCATGGCCGCAGCACTTATGTGTCTCCCAGTTTTAAACAAAGTCAGCTCTGGCCCAAGGTCCATGCAGCTTGGTCCTGTCTCTTTGGTGGTGATAGGGTGCCAGAGACATAGCTGTGAGATTCTAGGGGCTGGATGTAGGTAGTCAAGGGAGATGTCAGAGCCTGTAATGAAATAAGTATCTTCCTTAGCATATCGGATTGAAGCTGCCCCTCGTCAAGGGATACACACAGCAAGGACTGTGGGTAAGTTTGGGTGTCTCTGAACGCCGATGAGCCATTCATTCATTCATCCATCAGTTCAACCAAACCAGAAGCTTAGTGTAGATTAGGCCTGGTCCTGGGTACTAAGGATACAGACGTGAAGGAGACACAAACACAACAGGTAAGGAACTCAGCAAGACAGGTGAGTAAGACAGGCTGGCTCTGATACACAGGAGCACACAGAGGGAGCATCCCACCAGCCTGGGGCCCCGGGGAGGATACGGAGAAGCCACTGGAAAAGCTCCCTGGCTGGAGGTGGGGTATCTACCAAGACATGTTAGTCAGATGGTGTATTAGTTCACTAGGGCTGCCGTAACAGACTAAACGGCAACAGAAATTTATTTGCAAACCCTTCTAGAGCCTAGAAGTCCAAAACCAAGGTGTGCATCAGGTCACACTGCCTCCGATAGGTCTAGAAAAGGATCTGTGTCACTTCCCAGCTCCTGGTAGTTAGCTGCCAGAGATGCTTGGCCTTCCTTGGCATGTGGAAGGAAGGCCAAGCATCCATTTCTCCGATCTCTGCTGGCACGTGGACACGTCTCTCCCATCTCTGCCTCCATCTTCACATGGTGTCGTCCCTCGTATCCTCGATGCCTGTGTTTCCAAATCTCCCTCTCCTTTCTCTTAGGAAGGCACCAGGCACTGGACTCAGGTCCCACCCTACTCCAGATCGTACCTTGATGACATTGAAAGACCCTATTTCCAAATAAGGTTACATTAACAGGGACGGGGGATTAGGACTTGAACAGGTCTTTTGGTGGGAGACCATGCAAGCCACTACAGGTGGTGTGAGGGTACATGCAGGTGTTGGAAACATCTGGGCAGCAGGAAGTCCCCAGAGCCAGAGAAGGAAGAGACATGCGTGAAGACTGAGAGCAAGGGGAGGAGGCAGTTACCCCCTGGGATAACTGCCTGTGCTCCATAGGCAAAGGCGAGTGACTGGTCGAAAAGGTGGACTGAAGGGCAGTGAAGAGTCTGGGTGCAGGAAGGCCAGTTACCAGCTTGTCTGTGTCTGCCTGTGGAACACCGTTCTCTCTCTCTCTCTCTCTCTCTCTCTCTCTCTCTCTCTCGGTCTCCTGTCTCACTCTCCCTGTGCTTTGCTTTTCTTTCTCCAAAACTGCCTCAAAGACATTTCCTCCTTGAAGTTTTCCTTGCCTCTCTCAATTAGGAGAAGACAACGGAAGGCCTTTGGTGCCAGACAGACATGGTTTGAATACCACCTCTGACCCAATGAGCTGTTTGATGCACCCCTGGCCCCCAGCAAGTCATCCCAGTTAACCCCAGGGGTTAACCCCTAGGGACTCTAGTTCCCGCCTCAGCAAGACGGCAAAAGATAGGCTGCAGCGGGCAGGCTTGTCACGAGCACGTCAGTGTGCACAGAGTACTTGGCACGCAGATTTCCAGCACAGGATCAGTCTCTTCTTCCTCCAGTTATTTTGATGGCACTTTATTTATCCCACGCTCTTAGCACCTCCTGCACATATCATTATGTTGTGTGTGTCTCTTTCAATAAACAGCGGCAGCCTCCAGGGCAAAGACACAGCCTTCCACAGTTTGGCAGCTCTCAGCCCAGAGCGAGCTGTGCACACCCTCCCCCTTCCATGCCGGGTGTTGTGTCTAAGGCCCAAAGAAACAAGTGCACAAACGGGCAAGGCATCAAGATGAAGGATCACTTTCCCACAGGTTGGTGGGCATGGGATCCCCAGACGATTTTCAGTATGGAAGAAGCCGGAAGGAGACTGGATGGTCACCTGCAGGGGGGGCTGCTTAGGCAAACCCAAATGTCTGCTTGGGTCCAGAAGTACCCTTATCAACGACAACCTCTAATTAGCATTTTATTAGACTTGGGTTTCTATGGGATGAAAAATGTCTTCAATAAGAGTCTTAATACACGTGGTTGGCTTGGCAAAGCCCCTGACTAGCTTCNGCAGGGGGTGCTGCTTAGGCAAACCCAAATGTCTGCTTGGGTCCAGAAGTACCCTTATCAACGACAACCTCTAATTAGCATTTTATTAGACTTGGGTTTCTATGGGATGAAAAATGTCTTCAATAAGAGTCTTAATACACGTGGTTGGCTTGGCAAAGCCCCTGACTAGCTTCAAGGATGTATCATGAAAGAGGTCACCAGCACCTGGAATAGCCCCTGAGCTAATTTCCCTGCACCCGATGTTGCGCTTACCAGGCCATTCTTATTCAGCCACAGGAGTGATCTTCAAATGTGAATGGACCTTGGAAGGCCTCAGCTTAAAATCCTTCCATGACATTCCTTCATCCATTGACTAAAATCTAACATTTTCTCCGACCCACAGGCCCCAGCAGACCTGGCCTCTGCCTGCCTCTCCTGGGCCAGGAACGGCCTCGATGGCCTTTCTGCTGCTCCGAGCTGCCNGAAGGCCTCAGCTTAAAATCCTTCCATGACATTCCTTCATCCATTGACTAAAATCTAACATTTTCTCCGACCCACAGGCCCCAGCAGACCTGGCCTCTGCCTGCCTCTCCTGGGCCAGGAACGGCCTCGATGGCCTTTCTGCTGCTCTGAGCTGCCTCCCTTTCGGAGCCTTTGCCCATGCTGCCCTTTATCCACTGAAAGCATCCTCCCACCTCCTGCCCTGGCCAGCTGTCACGTGGCTGCCTCCCTTTGAGCCTTTCCTCTTCCTTAAATGTCACTTCCTTGGAGAGGTCTTCCTGGCCAGCCTGTCTAACCCGATGACTCTAACTCGATGCTCTGTGGCTTCCTCTACTTCGTGTGCCATCGGCCATTCTTATGGGGCTGTGTGTGCGTGCGGGAGGACTGCCCATTTCCAGAGACACCTGGAAGAGGGCACTCTGTCTGTCCTCTTCGCCTTTATCTTCCAGCACCCAGCATCCAGGACATGTTTACATAAACAAAGGCAGAAAGAGGTCTGGAGCTTCAGTTTCTCTCCTCTCCGTTGCCAAGCAGCATGGCAACGGACCCTCCTCCACCCTGGGTCTCCTGCTCTCACCTCTGTTGACCTCATCAATGCCAAGCCTTTGACTTTGTCTGATTATCAGACCAGTTAAGCTGAATGCTATGAACTGGCACTTTTAATTCCAAGTCTTGCATATCAGCCCCTTAACCTTATGTCTGCTTCACATGTAAACTACTGATCACCGACGGGGCCAGCCTGGCTCTAGGCACAGCCTCTTCCTTCTGAAGGTGCAGGTAGTGTTGTCGGGGGAAAGAGAGGAAGTGCCAAGGTCTGACCTGGTCTGTAATTATAAAATGTGGTTCTGGCTTGCTCTCCGGCCAGCCCTTGACCTTGAGCGAGTTATTTAATTCCTCAGAAGCTCAGTATTCTCATTTTTAAAGAGGATGTGATGCCACCTATAAAGTAAAGATACCTGTGAGGACTAGATGGGATCAGCTGAAACTGCCTTGTGCACAGTGGTTGTTGCATAAATATGTTCTCTTTCATTTCTGCTTGGCCTCCATAGTCTCTCTCTTCACACGTCCCATCAGTCTGGCCCCCCTGAGGCTTCATTTACTGATTCTTCAGTTCACTCACTCATTCACTCCATTATTCACCCTCAGGGACCTCAGTCGGTCTCTAACCAGAGAAGGATTAAACCCAAGCTCTGCCAGCTAATCCTGAGGCCCCTCTCAATCCAGCTCTGTCCCCATGACATCCTCACCCTGCCGGAAGTCAAGTGTGGCAGTCCCCGTTCTTCCCAGGCACCTTAATCTCCCCTCTGGGTCTTGTTTGTGTTACTGCATCCAAAGAAGACACCCCCCCTTTCATGCCACCCAGACTCCCAGCCTCATCTCCTCCTCCATCCCCTGACATGGCTGGCCCATGAGCACCTCCCTTCCCTGCGAGCGCATGCAGCAGTACCACACGGCTACCACACGGTCTGCCCCGGTGGGTGGTGTCGATTTCCCAGTGCATCACGGACCAGAGAGGAAGCAGAGAAGCCAGGGGCAGCTTAGCACAGCAGGGAGGACACTTGTCTGCTCTGCCTGCTGGGGGGCTCCTTCTCCCGTTCAGTCAAGTGTGGGGCCCCAGTCTGCCGACCTGTTGCCCGTGAAACACCCTGAAGAGAAGCCCCTCTGTCTTCACTCCGTCAGAAGCCCTTGGAGGGGAGGCCTGCCAGGGGGCCTAGAACATGGCCATTGATGAAACCCCCACAGCTCTGGTACTGAGGAAGCTCCACTTGTACCTATAAAAGGATTTTTCCCGGAAATCCAAGAACTAGCTTGAATCCTGCTGGAACTTAACTGGTGACTGAAAGCAAGAAATACGCACACATATCCAACAACAAATACATAACTGGTAATTAAATTCTACTCGCAATGGAGCTGAAAACTAAAAAAGTGAGTTTAAGAGGAAGAGTACAGAGAGGAAAACCATGAAGCCTGACCAGAATACATAAACCATGCCCTAAATAAGTGAGAGTGTCCAGTGTTCTCAGCGGGGGAAAATAAGTAAAGACAGCAATTTTCCCAAATCCATCAACAAATGTGTGTAGTTTCAACGACAGTATCCATGGGATGGGGAGAAACTTGAAAGGGTAAATTTGGGAAATTAGCTAAGAAATTTGAGGGAGGGGAGGAAATATGAAAGGGAGCTTACCTTGTAAGAATTATCAAAATATGAGACTGAAAACTGAAGTCAGCCAAGGAGCTGTGCTCCAGATGCCTCAAGTTGAATTCTGTTTCGGCCGAGGAAGGAGCCCAAGAATGGAGAAGAGGCTAGACTCAGACCCCATGGTCAAGGTTTCAAACCCACTGAGAGAGCTAGCCTGGATACCCAGTCACAGGTGTTCTTCATTCAGGCACTCGTGAGCATCCTTGGAAGGGTCAGACCTAACCCAGTGGGGCTACCATGGTGAACAGGACATGGCCCCCCACATGAAAGTCATGTTTTTGTTGGGGAGAGGAGTGATGAACAAATCAGTAAACTAAGGTCTGTTCAGTTCAGTTCAGTCGCTCAGTCGTGTCCACCTCTTTGCGACCCCGTGAATCGCAGCACACCAGGCCTCCCTATCCATCACCAACTCCCAGAGTTCACTCAGACTCACATCCATCGAGTCGATGATGCCATCCAGCCATCTCATCCTCTGTCATCCCCTTCTCCTCCTGCCCCCAGTCCCTCCCAGCATCAAGGTCTTTTCCAATGAGTCAATTCTTCGCATGAGGTGGCCAAAGTATTGGAGTTTCAGCTTCAGCATCAGTCCTTCCAATGAACACCCAGGACTGATCTCCTTTAGGATGGACTGGTTGGACTTCCTTGCAGTCCAAGGGACTCTCAAGAGTCTTCTCCAACACCACAGTTCAAAAGCATCAATTCTTCAGCACTCAGCTTTCTTCACAGTCCAACTCTCATTTCCATACATGACTACTGGAAAAACCACAGCCTTGACTAGACGGACCTTTGTTTGTAACAGATACTAAGAAGGGAGTAAGCTGAGCATTTAGATAGAATATGGAAGAGGTTACTTTGGGTAGGTACCCCATTTGGGAAAATCATGAACCTCTAACCCTTGAAAAATTAAACTATACAACTTCTGAGAAAATATTAAAGTTTTGCTTTTTAATCATTGGGAGAAGAAGAGGGTTTGCCCAAGCCTATCATGACATTCAGTATCCTTAAGGGAAAATATTAACATACTTGGTTACATAGAATGAGTACCTCCTATACCAAAAAGGACACCACAAGCAAAATTTCAAGGAAAACGGGACACCCGATGCTAGGAAAAAATGTTAGCAACAAATATATAAAAAGGAATATATGTATATAAGGATAATAAATATTTAAAAATTATAATGTGTGAACAGAATTTATAAAGACAAATAACTCAATTAAGATGGATAAGAGGTGTGAATATATACAAATGACCAATAAATATATGCAAAGATATGCAACCTTACTAAATTATCCAAATTTAAAACTCTAGTGCAGTTCCATTTCAGTTTAGCAGATGGGCAAGTATTTTAATGTAGAATATATTTACATTGTAATATCTGATGTTTGTAAGGGGACGTTTAGAGAGAAGAGTCATATGAACATTGTTCAGTGGGAATGTAAGTTGTTCAGTTCAATTGTAAGTTGACACAATTACTTAAGAGAAAAATTTATCAGGTTTTTAATCATTTTAAATATATACCCACTCACCCCCAAATTATTCCTACAATCCAACTAAAATCTTAACATAAATGAAAAACACTGCATAAAGATGGGTATGTTGCTTGCAGTGTTATATGAAATAGTGAAATATAGCCATATACCTTTCTATAGGAAAAAAATGAACTAGATGTAGCTTTCTATTATATAGTATCAAGTGAAGAAATTTACACGATGCTATGTAAAATATAGTCCCCATGGTGGGGGGATGTATCCACATTGAAAAAAATCTGGAAGAATGTGCCGCAAACCTAAAATCAAGTGGGAAGTTCTAGAGAACAGATTGGTCGATGTGAGACTTTTTTAAAATTCAAGACATCTGTATATTGTTAGCCTTTTTCTGCCTCAAGCATGTCTTATTTTTATAATTTTAAAAGACATTTTTAAACAGATATAGTGATAAGTGGAGAGAATCTCTGGTGACTCAGCAGTAAAGAATCCATAAGCAAATGCAGGAGACCCGGGTTCAATCCCTGGGTCGGGAAGATCCTCTGGAAAAGGAAATAGCAACCCACTCCAGTGTTCTTGCCTGGGAAATCCCATGGACAGAGGAGCCTGGCAGGCTACAGTTCATGGATCGCAAGAGTCAGACACAACTTAGCAGCCAAACCACCAACAGTGATGAATGGATTGGATCCTGGAACAGAAGAAGGACATCAGTGGCAACACTGAAGTCCAGATCAAGCCTGGAATTGAGATCACAGTAACGTACCTGTGTTGGTTTCTTAGTTGTGACAATGTACGCAGGGAAACGTAAGATGTTAACAATGGCAGAGCTGGTAAGGGGTCTATAAGAATTCTCTGTATTATGTTTGCAACTTTTTTGTAAGTCTAAAATTATTTCAAAATTTAAAAAAACTGATTAGGAGAGAGAAACAGAGAGACAAGCTGGTATCCACGTTTTACTCTGGGATACAAAGATGTAGGCTCACCCTTGCCCCCACTGCATCTGGACCAGCTTCCCAAAGATGCTAACGTTACCTGTGACCTTTGCTCCCCACCACACACTTTTTTTTAAGACATAGATTTTTAGAGCAGGTTTAGGCTTCCAGGTAGCTTGAGTGGTAAGGAATCTCCCTGCCAATGCAAGAGCCACAGGGGATGCGAGTTCCACCTCTGGGTCGGGCAGATCCCGTGGAGAAGGAAGTGGCACTCACTCCAGTATTCTTGCTCAGAGAATCCCACGGACAGAAGAGCTTAGTAGGCTGCAGTCCTCGGGGCTGCAAAGAGTCAGACGCGACTGAGCGACCGAGCATGCACAGGCTCACAGAAGAACTGAGAGGAAGAGACAGAGATTCCCCACTGACCCTCTGCCACACACACGCACAGCTTCTCCCGCTATCAGTATCCCCCATCAGAGCGGCACATTTGTCACAGCTGATGAACCTACACTGGCACATCATTATCCCCCAAAGTCCATCGTTGACGTCAGGGGTCACTCTTCACACCCATTATTCTAAAGGTGTGAACAAATGTGGAATGACATGTATCCACTATTACAGTACCATAAGAGTATTTCCACTGCTGTAAAAATCCTCTGTGCTCACCAGTTCTTCCCCTCTCCTCCTGACCTAGCCTCCGGCAGTCACTGATCTTTTTGCTATTTCCATAATTTGGCCTTTTTCAGAGTATTCTATATTTGGAATCATACAATATGTAGCCTTTTCAGAATGGCTTCTTTCACTTGGTAATATGCATTTAAGGTTCCTCTATGTTTTTTCATGGGTTAATAGCTCATATCTTTTTAGGGCTGAAAAATATGCTGTTTTCTGGATCGCTGTAGTTTATTTACCCATTCACCTACTGAAGGACATCCTGGTTGCTTCCAGGTTTTGGCAGTTAGGAATAAAGCTGCTCCAACAACAGTGTACACAGTTTTGTGTAGAAATCAATTTTCAAGTCCTTTGGGTAAATACTGAGGGGCACAATACAATCCGGAGATCATACGGTAAGAGTATGCTTAGTTTTGTAAGAAACTGCCAAACTGTCTTCCCAAGAGGCTGTACCATTTTGCCTTGCCACCAGCAATGATGAGAGTCCCCATTGCCCCACACCCTCATCAGGGTTTGCTCTGGATTCTAGACATTCTAATAGGTGTGTAGTGGTATCTTACTGCTTTTGTTTTCATTTGCATTTTCAGTGACCTATGATGTAGAACAAATTTTCATATGCTTTTTTGCCATTTTTATTCATATATCTTTTTTGGTGAGGTATCTGTCAAGGCTTAGCCCATTTTAAATCATATTATTTGTTTTCTTACTGTTAAGTTTTATACATTTGACTCTCCATATCTACATATTCAAGATCCACAGATTCAACCAATCTCAAATGGAAAATATGAAAAAAAAAAAAAAAAAATCCAGAAAAGTTCCAAATGCAAACTTGAATTTGCCCTACACAGGCAACTATTTACATGGCATTTACATTGTATTAAGTACTGCAAGTAATCTAAAAGTTTTTCAAAGCATACAGGAGGATGTTCTATGCAAATACTAGGCCAATCTGTATGAAGAACTTGAGCATCCTCGGATTTGGGCATCTTGTTATCTTTTGCAGAACAGCAGTGTTTAATTTTAATGAAGTCCCCCTTATCACCTGCTTTCTTCATGAATCTAGTCTTTGGTGTTGTATCTAACATTATATCACTATAATTGAGGTCATCTGAGTTTTCTCCTATGCGCTCTTCTCCGAGTTTTATAATTTTATGTTTACACTGAGATCTGGCATCTATTTGAGTTCATTTTTGTGGAGGGTATAAAGTCTGCGTGTAGATTCATTTCTACACATGGATGTCCAATAGTTCCAGCACCCTTTGTTGAAAAGGCTCTCTCTGCTCCATTGTATTCCTTCGCTTCTTTGTTAAGGATCAGTTGACTATATTAATATGGGTCTATTTATGGCCTTTTGATCTATTTGTCTGTTATGTCACTGACATCACACTGTCTTGATTAATATAGCTTGCTAGTAAGTCTTGACGTCTGGTAGCATCAGTTCTCCAGACCTGTTCTTCAATACTGTGTTGGCTCTCTCAGGCCTTTTGCTGCCCCATATAAACTTTAGAGTCAGTTTGTCAATATCCACAAATAACCCCCTGGGATTTTGACCGAGTATTTGTTTTTTCCCTGACTTTGCCTTCTCAACCTCCCTTTCCAGACTAGACTCAGGAGTGAGGTCTGGGGACTGCTGTGTAGAGTTGAGGAGACGGCAACAGGAGGCTCCATTAAAAAAAAAAAAAAAAAAGTGCACAAAATCTAGCCTCCCTCGCGCTTGTTCCCTTTTCTAGTGACCCCCAGTGGGCAGAGCAGTCTAGATGGAAGCTGAGAGCATAACTGCGGGACACCGCTTCCTGTTCCTTCCTGCAAGTCTTTCTTCGGTGTATGATTTGCCCTGACCGGCAACCACTGGAAAGAAGGGGCGGAGCCCTGCGTGACCACCTGCCTCTTCTCTCCATCCAGGCTCCGCTTCCTGGTGTTCGACACGGAGGAGGTCCACGACGTTCTGCGCATCTGGGATGGGCCGGTGGAGAGTGGGGTCCTGCTGAAGGAGCTCAGCGGCCCGGCCCTGCCCAAGGACCTGCAGAGCACCTTCAACTCCGTCGTTCTGCAGTTCAGCACCGACTTCTTCACCAGCAAGCAGGGTTTCGCCATTCAGTTCTCAGGTGTGTGCCCACCTTCCACCACCCGCCTCCATCAGTCCTGCCTCGACTCCCTGACCCCCCTCCCTCAAGTCTCCTCTTTCCACCATCTCTCCACTCAGGGTAAAGATGTTTGCTGAGCATCTGCTCTGTGCCTGGTTTATGGGCAATGCTGGTACTAACATCCATGCTGAGCTTCCTCCAAAGGGAAGACAAGCAGGCAAATAGACTCTGACATGCCAACCGACGAGTTTGTGGAGAGAGAAGTGTGAACTACAATGGTCACCTTGGAACGTCAAGGAAGTTGTTCCAGGAAAGACGATGCTCAAGCTCTGACCCAAATGATGAGTGGAAGTTAAGGAAGAATAGACAGTGTTTCAAGGAGAGCATGGTCAGTTATGACGTGGGTTTAGAGTTGCCATGGAGCTGGACTTGCAGGATTCCTGAGTCCTTCTCAGATGAGTAAGAGAGAAAAGGGCCCATCTTGGGTGTGAAGGGCACGTTAAGAGGAGCAGAGGCAGGATCGTGGGCGCCAGAGGTCGAGGGTTGTCCTCAGCTGAAACCCGGAGTGTGTGGAGGGAAGCAGGGCAGGAACAAGCTGACAGTGGTTGGCGCACAGTCACGGAAGAACTGAGCCGACACACCACACGCTCTGATTCTTAGTTTAGTGCAGGTCTCGGTAGAGCCTGGGAGCCAATTACGAGTAATTTAAATTCGGTTACTTCCGCACTGTGGTAGCCAAGGATGGAGGAGCGTCACAGAGAGCCACCAAGAATGGGCAGTGCTCAGACACCCGAGTCCCGACGTGAGCTCACGGCTGTGCTGGCCCTGCCTCTCCTGCGAGCATCGTCTCACATCCTCTGAAGCGCCGCCTCCGCCACTCATCCGCCTGCACGGGTGGCTCCGCCTCTGTCCGCGCTTGTGTTTAGTATACAGCAGCTGTCTCATTACCATCTCCTTACTCCACGGTGGGTGTGAGGGGGTGGTTTCCATGGTGACGGCCAGAGCACGGCTCTGTGGTGCCTGGGCCGTGGCTTTGCCTCCACCTTCTCACCTGGTAGATAGATCAGCTAAGGGTGGTTGGGTGTATCTCTAGCACCAGTAAGGCTTTAATGGCCTTACAGAGCCTACTTCCAGCTCTTTTAGGCATCTGTCTTCTCCATGGAGACCAGCATTTAGCAGTGCGGGGTGGGGGGCTGGCACACAGGAGGGTCTCCAGGACCATGTTTCTATGTACTCAGTAAATTGCCCAATTAACATTCACACCGGCTGCCAGCCTCATGAGAAATAGCTCCTTGTGGGATTCACTGGGAGTCTTCTAACTGGAAAGCCAGCACCCACTTATCCAGGGAGAGGAGGGCCCTGGTGATCACCAGTAACACTGAACTGACCTAAGATTGGAGTCCCACTGTGGGGCCACAAGAGTCGTTTTAGATAAGCACTTCCCGACATCTGTCCCCATGAGGTCCACGGGCAGGTCATTGGTGTTGCAAAAAAAGGAAGTCTGCCTGATCAAATTATGTCAGGAAGGTGCTCAGGTTGAGGCAGACCTACAGAGATTATCTGTAATTTGGAGCCTCCGAGAACATCTGTTCTGCTAATGCAGATGAACTCGGAAGGTGTCAGGCAGGCCACAGTGCTCAAACATATTTAACCGTGTGCGACTTTTTCTAAGGCTATCTCAGAAGACTAGCATTTCATGAAACAAACTTTTGGAGATTGCTGGCATACGCCATAGAAAGCTCTCCCAGCAGTAAGGCAAGTGGAATGCTAAAGAGACAGCTCAGTCCATTCACTGGGGAAAGGAGAATTAGGAATAATTAAGCCAGATATGTGTTTTCTCTGTGTTGAAGCTGATGGGTACGGTTTTACAAAAGGCCCATCATTGTACTGGCAGATTTCCCCCACAGATTTGCGATATCTGACCTCCAGCGTGTCTTCAGGCTTGCCACGTGGGCCGGAGTCCCTGGGCACTCCCGTGAGCCATGTCTTCGCCCAGCAGCTCCAGCTACTTTCTCATGCACTGCTCAGCTCACAGACACTCTCTTCTCCTTCAAGGTTCATCTCAGATGCCACTTCTTCCTAAGCTCCCCATTCAGAATAAATTGCTGTCGCTACTGGACCCCCAGCACTTCTGTTTCTTCAGCACATTGCCAATTCTAGGCACTCGGCCTTGCTGGGGACCTGGCCACCTACTTGCCAGCCCACAGGAAGCTCTTAGGGGGTGGGGGCCACCTTGTGCCCCCCCATCAGACTCCTGGAGCAGGAGCCCACTCATTACTCAGTGGACCACTGGGTACATGAAGACATGAACAAATGGATGGTTTTCTCTTAACACAGGGTTTCCCTAGGCAAGTCACCCTGAGTATCACTTAGCTCCACAGAGAGAGGAGTGGGCAGAACTACCTGGTCTAGGCTCCAGCAAGGCCATGCCAACCTGGCCTGGCGTGCTGGTATACCCGAGATTTGAGAAAGGTCACCTTCCCTGTTGCTGTCATCACTTAGCAAATGCCAGCACTGCTCTAGGGAAGAGGGAACGGCTAACCCCAGGTTAACGTTATCGTGTGTGTTTGACAGGGGATTGTACAGAAATGCCAGGGATGCCAAGTGCAGGCTTGGCTTTATTGAGTAAACACGACTGTGTAACATCTAACATCCTGTCTGCACCACATGGATCCAGCCTCTCCCTGGGGGCTTTGCTGAGCAGCTCACATTCAGGAGCATTAAAGGGAGAAAGTGAAAATGAAGAAAAGGTGAGAGGGAGCCCTGAAGGAGAGGCACACATAATCACGGCCATCTATAGAGCCAGCACCACCCTAAACTCTCTGCGACATTATCTCTTATAATTTTCACAAAACCCATAAGGCACGGGCATCATTATTAATCCGTGCTGCAGTTGTGGGCTGTGGGGACCAGAGAGGTCTCTCATGCAAGCTCATCTAGAGTTAATCAGTAGAAGAGCCTGGGTCAAATTCCCTGTGTCTGATTCCGAAACCTAGTCCCTTAATCATCGCACTCCACTGCCTCCCCTGTATGGTCAGAACAGTGAGCTATTTTCCTTCCAGAGAATCATTTACATGTATATGCTATAAAGCTGGAGTTGAAAGCTAAGTCTGTTTTTAATTGGGAAGGGAGAAGATTGGTTCTTGTTTGGCTTTATAAATAAATTCAGTAAGTGTCTGATGGTGACGGTTTGTTCATTTATTTATTCACCCAAGAAATATTTACTGAACACCACTGTGTGCCGGGTACCACTCTAGGCCCTGGAGACACAGCTGGAAGCAAAACAGCCAAGGTCTCTGTTCCCATCGTAATGCACAAGTGAGCTACAATAAAGAGGAAAGCACGTGAACTAGCAAGATGATTACAGGTTGTGCTATGAAGGGAACACAGCATGGTAATGTGACAGATTTGATGGAAAGGGGTTAAAGGGTAAGCCCAGAAGAAGGTGATGAAAGAAGCCTGTCTGAGGAGAGGATGTTGGAGCTGAAAACTGAGTGGCAAGACAGAGCTGGCATAGAAAGATCTATGGCAAGAGCGTTCCAGGCAGAAGGGACAGCAGGTGCCAAGGCCCTGGGGGCAGGGATGTCGGGGGGAGAGAGCACTGAGGCGGCTGTGCTGGAGGGAGATTTTATAACTGTGGCTGAAGCACCGCGATAGCAGGTCGTTAAGGATGTTAATGATGAAAGCTGGATCAAAGCAAAGGACAGGTTTCAAGATGAGCTTTCAAAAGAGGAGACTTTAAGGTACCGTAGCCCAGGAGTCGGCAAGCTTGTCTGTATAAGTGCAGGTGGTAAATGTTCCGGGCTTTGTGGACCACGTGATCTTTGTCATAACAGCTCGATTCTGTCGTCAGAGCATGAAACCAGCCATAAGCAGCATGTTTGCAAGGGAGCACCCCTGTTTCAGCAAAACTGCTTGCAAGAACAGGCACGCAGCCAGACTTGGCTGTGGGCCTCAGTTTTCCGTGTACTGTCCGAGATACTCCAACTCCAGGACCTGCCCACGCAATCCTAGATCTTACAATTAGTGGTATCAGTGTGTGCAGTTGCCCTGGGCTTTTGCACTGAGTAACAGAAGAGAGTGGATACGTATCCCAGGAGATCTGGAGGATGCAGAAAGCATGAACTCTCTCTAAGGCCTCCTGGTTTGCTTAACAGTTAATGCAGGAACTGCCCTGGCGGCCCAGTGGTTAGTTCAGACTTTGCCTACCAATACAGCGGGTGTGGGTTCGATCCCTGATCCAGGAGCTAAAACCCCACATGCCTCATGGCCGAAAAGCATAAAACAGAAGCAGCATTGTGACAAATTCAATAAAGGCTTTAACAAAATGGTCCACATTTTTTAAAATCTTCTTTAAAAAAAGAACTACTGTGTATTTTACATTGTATTTCATAATAAATTCATTTGTGTTCATGTAAAAGTCATTTTCCCCAGAATTTCTGAGGAAAATTGACCCTCCAAGCCAGCGACTGTATTGATCCTGTGTGCCCCAGAATCTCCTATTCCCAGGGCCTGCCGAGCACAGTCTCTGCACAGTGACACAGGCGGGGACCCTGGAGGAGCAGGGGTTGATGCAGCTGCCCAGATCCCTTTCTCTGGACTTCCTCTCATGCCCTTCCCTTCGGTGTGTCTTCTCACCTGCATTTTGCCCGTTTACTCCTTCAGTCATGCTTTTATTCACTTGTTCCTCCTTCCCATCATTTATTTGATGTTTGCTTTTAAAATAAACGGGCTTCTCTGTATTATGCCGTCTGATATTAGGCTACAAATACCTCCCAAATTCCTAGGTTCATTGAATTTATAAAACATCCCGGCTAGTCATGTTTATTTTGAACTCTACCATGCCACTTGCTGCAAACACCCGGTTTCTCTCTGTTTCAGTCTGATGAGTTGTGGGTTGGTTGCCATGCAAGGGAGAATATGACCTTCATTTGACCTTAGTATCTCCGGCATCGTCTCAACCACAGCTCAGCATGCAGGCAGGCCAACTCCCAAACTCCCTTGCAGACCTTTCCGATTGCATATTAGAGTTTATTCTTAATTACCTTGTCACTCCCTCATACGGATCATGTTAGTGACGTTTTGCAAAATTGGAAAGCTCCCTGTAACAAGGCTTGTGTCGTTAAATCAAATCGAACTCGGTTCTATTGCCATAGCAGGGCAGTCATGCTTAACTCGTAGTACAGTGTCTCATGACAGACGGATGACAGTGATTGTGGAGGTACGGGTAGAACAGGTGACGGGCAGGAGCAGTGGTGGAGGCGGCAGGAACGGGCGTGAGAACAGAGGTGGTGGTGTTGCTGCTGCAGCTGCTGATACTGGTGGGAGGCGATGGAAATTCTGGCAGAGACCTTGGCGTTGGAAATGTGGTGTCAGTGAGCGCGGCGAGCTGGGAGCCTCGCTGTCTGGCAGACACCTAGGCAACTTTCTCCTCTGTTTTCTTCTCCCAGTATCCACAGCAACATCCTGCAATGACCCTGGGGTCCCCCAGAATGGGAGCCGCAGTGGCGACAGTTGGGAAGCCGGCGACTCCACGGTGTTCCAGTGTGACCCCGGCTACGCGCTGCAGGGAAGCGCGGAGATCAGCTGCGTGAAGATCGAGAACAGATTCTTCTGGCAGCCCAGCCCTCCGACCTGCATCGGTATGGAGCAACTGCAGTGTGACTCCTGCTCTCTGGTCCCACCACTTGTATCCTCCAGGTCTCCCAGGCCCTTAAGTGGCAGCTGCATTTGGAGTCTGTCCAGGAGAGTCAGAATAGCTGAAAGTTGCAGAAGCCTCCACATTTACTCTGCTTTGCCTGCATATGTACACACACACACACACACACACACACACATTCGCATACACTCACACCCTGTGTCTGTGAGTGTACTGTGTGTGCCAAGTCACTTCAGTCGTGTCCAACTCTTTGTGACCTTATGGACTGCAGTCTGCCAGGCTCCTCCGCCCATGGGATTCTCCAGGCAAGAATGCTGGAATGGGCTGCCGTGCCCTCCTCCAGGGGATCTTCACTACCCAGGGATCAAACCTTATGTCTCCTGCATTTGCAGACAGGTTCTTTACAACTAGCACCATGTGGGAAGCCCCACTCACACTACAAATTCTTTCCACTTCAAAACGGTCCCCAAATTTTCTGTTTGTCCCTTTTCTCCTGGCCCAGTCCATATAGACTGGGAGGAGGACCATGGGTCACCTCGGGTAACAAGGATCCCCAGGTTCTGAAATGACCCTTCTATTATCTGGAGCACTGGGAGGGCACTCGCAGGCCTGGATGTAAAGGGAAGACCTTTGCTCTTCTTCTTCACAAGGAAATGATTGGTTACCTGGCTTTTAGTTCTCCAGCTCTGTCCTTAACCCTTAGATTTCCTTACTTGACAGATTAAGAAGTGGAGGGTCTGCAATGTGTCTAAGGTCACATAGCTCGTGCAGGTTGGGGCCTGAGTAATCAGTCCTGCTCTCTGGCTCCTGAAGGCTGGGAGGAGAGAGGAAGGAACTTGAAAGGAGAGGAGGACAGGAAAGAAAGAGAAATTGATAGGCGCAGACATTCCAGGGCCACATGGCTCTTTTCCTCAGGCAAGCACAGAGTGTGGCTCTGTCCTGTGTTGGCAACGGATGATAGACGAGACCAGGAGTCCTGGGCTCCGTACTGCGTGCAGCCCGGTATTGGACGTTTCCTCACCAGCCTCACTTAGCTTTCCCTGAAGCTCTCTGCAATGAGCACCATCCCCTCATCTTACGGCAGAGGAAAGTGAAACTTGGGAACTTTGAATATCTTGTCTCAAATCAGAGCCAGGCCACGGCAGTGCCAAGAGTCACCCCCACATCAGCCTGCACGTGACACCTTTCACGCTGCTGACTCCCAGCCCAGAGGTGGTTTCCAGGGACTTCCTGAGATGCTCCCCAGCAGATGCCCAGCCCCCTCTGCTCGCAGGCTCAGTGGGAGGTGCTGTCCAGGCAGCTGAGGACTGGCCTTTGCCGGCCATGCCCTGCAGCCTGGTGTTGATGGTGAGCATTGGGTGCTGGCCCTCCGTGGCAGCGAGGACTCACGTGGGTGTGTGTGGCAGGAGCTCAGTGCAAGTGCTGTGGACAGGAAGGCGAGGCCTGGGTTNACTCAGTGGACCACTGGGTACATGAAGACATGAACAAATGGATGGTTTTCTCTTAACACAGGGTTTCCCTAGGCAAGTCACCCTGAGTATCACTTAGCTCCACAGAGAGAGGAGTGGGCAGAACTACCTGGTCTAGGCTCCAGCAAGGCCATGCCAACCTGGCCTGGCGTGCTGGTATACCCGAGATTTGAGAAAGGTCACCTTCCCTGTTGCTGTCATCACTTAGCAAATGCCAGCACTGCTCTAGGGAAGAGGGAACGGCTAACCCCAGGTTAACGTTATCGTGTGTGTTTGACAGGGGATTGTACAGAAATGCCAGGGATGCCAAGTGCAGGCTTGGCTTTATTGAGTAAACACGACTGTGTAACATCTAACATCCTGTCTGCACCACATGGATCCAGCCTCTCCCTGGGGGCTTTGCTGAGCAGCTCACATTCAGGAGCATTAAAGGGAGAAAGTGAAAATGAAGAAAAGGTGAGAGGGAGCCCTGAAGGAGAGGCACACATAATCACGGCCATCTATAGAGCCAGCACCACCCTAAACTCTCTGCGACATTATCTCTTATAATTTTCACAAAACCCATAAGGCACGGGCATCATTATTAATCCGTGCTGCAGTTGTGGGCTGTGGGGACCAGAGAGGTCTCTCATGCAAGCTCATCTAGAGTTAATCAGTAGAAGAGCCTGGGTCAAATTCCCTGTGTCTGATTCCGAAACCTAGTCCCTTAATCATCGCACTCCACTGCCTCCCCTGTATGGTCAGAACAGTGAGCTATTTTCCTTCCAGAGAATCATTTACGTGTATATGCTATAAAGCTGGAGTTGAAAGCTAAGTCTGTTTTTAATTGGGAAGGGAGACGATTGGTTCTTGTTTGGCTTTATAAATAAATTCAGTAAGTGTCTGATGGTGACGGTTTGTTCATTTATTTATTCACCCAAGAAATATTTACTGAACACCACTGTGTGCCGGGTACCACTCTAGGCCCTGGAGACACAGCTGGAAGCAAAACAGCCAAGGTCTCTGTTCCCATCATAATGCACAAGTGAGCTACAATAAAGAGGAAAGCACGTGAACTTGCAAGATGATTACAGGTTGTGCTATGAAGGGAACACAGCATGGTAATGTGACAGATTTGATGGAAAGGGGTTAAAGGGTAAGCCCAGAAGAAGGTGATGAAAGAAGCCTGTCTGAGGAGAGGATGTTGGAGCTGAAAACTGAGTGACAAGACAGAGCTGGCATAGAAAGATCTATGGCAAGAGCGTTCCAGGCAGAAGGGACAGCAGGTGCCAAGGCCCTGGGGGCAGGGATGTCGGGGGGAGAGAGCACTGAGGCGGCTGTGCTGGAGGGAGATTTTATAACTGTGGCTGAAGCACCGCGATAGCAGGTCGTTAAGGATGTTAATGATGAAAGCTGGATCAAAGCAAAGGACAGGTTTCAAGATGTGCTTTCAAAAGGGGAGACTTTAAGGTACCGTAACCCAGGAGTCGGCAAGCTTGTCTGTATAAGTGCAGGTGGTAAATGTTCCGGGCTTTGTGGACCACGTGATCTTTGTCATAACAGCTCGACTCTGTCGTCAGAGCATGAAACCAGCCATAAACAGCATGTTTGCAAGTGAGCACCCCTGTTTCAGTAAAACTGCTTGCAAGAACAGGCACGCAGCCAGACTAGGCTGTGGGCCTCAGTTTTCCGTGTACTGTCCGAGATACTCCAACTCCAGGACCTGCCCACGCAATCCTAGATCTTACAATTAGTGATATCAGTGTGTACAGTTGCCCTGGGCTTTTGCACTGAGTAACAGAAGAGAGTGGATACGTATCCCAGGAGATCTGGAGGATGCAGAAAGCATGAACTCTCTCTAAGGCCTCCTGGTTTGCTTAACAGTTAATGCAGGAACTGCCCTGGCGGCCCAGTGGTTAGTTCAGACTTTGCCTACCAATACAGCGGGTGTGGGTTCGATCCCTGATCCAGGAGCTAAAACCCCACATGCCTCATGGCCGAAAAGCATAAAACAGAAGCAGCATTGTGACAAATTCAATAAAGGCTTTAACAAAATGGTCCACATTTTTTAAAATCTTCTTTAAAAAAAGAACTACTGTGTATTTTACATTTTATTTCATAATAAATTCATTTGCGTTCATGTAAAAGTCATTTTCCCAAGAATTTCTGAGGAAAATTGACCCTCCAAGCCAGCGACTGTATTGATCCTGTGTGCCCCAGAGTCTCCTATTCCCAGGGCCTGCCGAGCACAGTCTCTGCACGGTGACACAGGCGGGGACCCTGGAGGAGCAGGGGTTGATGCAGCTGCCCAGATCCCTTTCTCTGGACTTCNACTCTGTGCGACCCCATAGACGGCAGCCCACCAGGCTCCCCCATCCCTGGGATTCTCCAGGCAAGAACACTGGAGTGGGTTGCCATTTCCTTCTCAAATGCATGAAAGTGAAAAGTGAAAGGGAAGTCGCTCAGTCGTGTCTGACTCTTCGCGACCCCATGGACCGCAGTCCACCAGGCTCCTCCATCCATGGGATTTTCCAGGCAAGAGGACTGGGGCGGGGTGCCATTGCCTTCTCCATGGATGTGGCTACATTTTCACAAATGAAATAACTGTGCAGGGAGTTTAAAGCTTGGGTTCTGGATTCCAGATGCCTGGTTCAAGTCAGCTTCACGAGGACAGGGTGTGTGGCCTTAGACAAATCACACCATCTCCCTATGCCTCAGTTTCCTGCCCTGGGGTTGTTTGGAGGATTGAATAAGCTAATGCTATAAAGCGCTTAGAGCCATGCCTTGTTCATAGTAAACACTGTGTATGTCAGAGGCCTTTATAGCCATTATTCTTTACATTTTATTTTATAGATAAGAAAACAGGGGCTCAGGGAGGTGGGATAGCTTTGCCCAAAGTCACAACTAGGAGCAAGCCAGGTCGAAATTTGAACCCAGGGCAGTATAATGTCAAGATCAATGGTCTTTTCCCCAGCTCTCACCCCTCGATACAGCTGGCCCACTTTTCAGCACCTGGAGTGACCAGTACCCGTCTCCCCGACTCAACACCTGGCCATGGTGGTTCGCAAGGTCAAGCCTGGACCTGAGGGCAGAGCCTGTCTTCCTTCTCTAACTCATAGTGGGGAGTGGACAGAGCCAGAATGAGGGCCTGGAAGCCGTGCCCAGGGTTGGGAGGGAGACCTGGCTCCTGGGTCCAGCTTGGCATCCCAAGCCCAGCCCTGAGTACCAACTTGACGGATGGGGTGCTGCTGGCTTGTCTCCTAGGCCTCATTCAGTCTCCAGCAGCTCGGCTGTCCTCCTGGCCAATACCTGGGCCTAGAAGGGGAAGGGGGGCTTTGTGCCCCTCGACCAGCCCCACCCGGGTGGCAGGACCCGACCATCCTGTGGGTGCGACATCCCAGGAGTCAGCCACAGCCTTGAGGATAACTGGCCAAGAGCGACGAGGCCCATGCGGGGTCCTGGGTGGGAAGCAGATGCCTGTCTGATACTGGGGGGCCATCACGCAGGGAGCTGGGCTAGAGCAGGGCCTCAAACCCAAACAAACTGAGAGCATTTGGAGGGTTGGTGGAAAAATAGAGGAAGTGGTTTTGAAATACACAGATTCACCCTATCTGTGCAAACTTAAGGGAAGGAACCCCTGGGCTGTGAAGGAAGGCGGAGCCTGGTAGCCCTTGCCCGAATGGAGGGAGCACTGGGAAGATGCCCCAGGAGCTGGGACCACTGCCCTGAGCAGGGTTTTCTGCTCCTCCTGGCAGTACCACTGTGTTTCCTAGGCCAGTCTGGGCAGGGCCACACTCAGTAGACAGGACAGTGTGGTCTTGCTTTGTTAAGTTCAAGGTTTCACCCTGATCAGACAGGCCTCCAGTCTGCCCCATCCACCGAACCATCTTGTCTAAAGAAGGGTCAGTGGAGAAGTGAGATACAAGACAGACTCAACTCAAGGGGCCATTCTCACTCCCAGAAGCTCTTCTCCTGGGTACCCTGCCCCCGCCGGCCTGCAGGGAGGGACAGCGCCCCCCATTCCCACTGCCGCCAGTGGCTTCGAGGTAGTACAGGAGCATGGGGGGGCCAGACATGTGGGTCTGAGTCTCAGAGTGACTCTGGGCAAGTTTCTTAACCTCTCTGAGCCTCAGTTTCCTCTTTTCTGAGTCACAAAGGGTAATCCATAGCTTACTGAGTTGTTATGAGATAGAAATGAGAGATGGATCTAAAATGCTGTATGTCATGTGTGACCTTTTACAGGTGTCCACTAGAGTGTGTCTGGTACTCAAGTTGGGACTTGAGAAATACTTGCCACAAGAAAAAGCCCATGCTACTCATGACCCCTCAGGTTTTATGCTTGGCCACATTACGGTTTTAATGGCCTCATCCGAAGACCTACCATTTTTTAAAGAGAGCCCACTGGGGATTGATCCAGCCCTTGAGGCTCACCCCTCATAAAAGCTACACTGAGGCAGCAAAGCTTAGTTCTGGTACCAGCAAATGGCTGCTCTGAAGTCCAGTCCTGGATGTACCCTCAGTTCCCACCTCCACATCCAGTCCTGGCCCTTCTGCAGGCTCACTGCTTGCCCACTCCTCCATCAACCTTCAGTGGTGCCCTGAGGTTTTCAGACCAAGCCATATCTGCAGTCCCAGCTGTCTTTTCCTGTTAACATCCCCATACAACCTCCCAGCCTTCACTTTATCAGACCCTCATGCTATGGTCCAATAACCCAGCCCTTTGGGGGAGAACCGCATTCAGGATCTGGGACTTCCCCTCCCCACAAGGGCTCCGGATGAGCAGCTTGCTATATTCCCAGCCACCTTCCCACCCACCCCCGCCCCCACCTACTGGAAAGGCCTGTCATCTCAGGGGAGGGGGACCCCTGTGGACTAATTGGGGATTTGTAATATTTCCATACAACGGAGGAACACATGCTCTCTTGGACAAAGGCCTTTGAGAAAATTGGAAGGTATCTGCAGCCCCACGCAGGTGCCAAGACACTGGCAGCATAGGGGCCCAGGCACACTTGGCAGACACACATGGTGGTTCTCTGCTCCTCCTGACATCAAGTGCACTGGGATTAGTGGTAAATAACCTATAAAGCTCAACCGGAAGTGGGATCTGATGCCTTGAAAAGAAACTGAGTATTTCATATGTCTGAAAGCCTAGTAATGGCTTCATACATGGACGAGGTCCAGTATGCCACGTGCTTTCACAGACATCTTCCAAATCTTTACAACCACTCCATGAAAGAGGTGTTACCTCTGCAAAGGAGGAGGGACACTGAGGTCTAGAAAGGTTAGATAAATTCCTTGAGGTCACACAGCCAGGAAGTGGCAGAGCCAGGTATTTTGATTTTTGTTGTTTAATAGCTTAGCGAGGTGAAATCCCTATAACATAAAATTAACCATTAAAAAACATTTCAGTTGCATTTAGTGCTCTGACAGTGTTGTGTGAGCCCCTCTTCTCTCCAGTTCCAAACGGCTCCATCACTTTAATGGGAGACCTCACCCTCGTGGCATGCCACCCTCCCCTGAGCCCCTGGAACCAAGTTCTAACTTAGGTCCCTCCTCTGCCAGCGCTGGTGGAAAGGTGACCAGGTGCCAGGGACAGCTTCACCCTTGCTTTCCTCTCTCCTCAGCTCCCTGCGGGGGAGACCTGACGGGGCCATCAGGAGTCATCCTGTCACCAAATTACCCAGAACCCTACCCGCCGGGCAAGGAGTGTGACTGGAAGGTGACCGTCTCGCCGGACTATGTCATCGCCCTGGTATTTAACATGTATGTACCTTTCCCCCCGGGTGGGAGGCGGAGGGCTCAGCACAGGTCGGGGTGCAGACCCGGGTCCAGGTGAGCATACATCGGGCCTCTGTGAACAGGGCTCCATTCCAGGGGAGGTGAAGGGGTCCAGAAGAGGAGAGACACCAGCATTCCTTGAGCGTCTCCTGCCTGCCCGGCACTGCACTGTGGCTTCACACCTAGTATTCTCGTATGCGATCCTTGTGCTCAGCCACTCAGTCCTGTCTGACTCTTTGCAACCCTTAGGACTGCAGTCCACCAGGCTCCTCTGTCCGTGGAATTTCCCAGGCAGGAATACTGGAGGCGGTTACCGTTTCCTCCTCCAGGGGATCTTCCCAACCCAGGGAGGGAATCCACGTCTCCTGCGCTACAGGCAGATTCTTCACCCCTGAGCCAGCGGGGAAGCCCTATTTAATCCTTATGATAATCTACAAAGTAGCTATTATTCTTGGTTTCTCTCTCCCTCTTCTTTTTTTAAACCTCTTAAGATGCCAAGATTCAGAAATGCAGGGTCGTTTTGCCCCTGCTCTTCTGAATTCTCCCCCTCTGCACTCACCAGCTTCTCCTACCACCCTCTGCAGTTTAGGAACAGCCCAGGAATCTCTTAGCCACTCCCCCGCCAAGCTCCAACACTGTCTCCTTGATTTCATTTAGAAGCAAACTCTTCACAAGAACTGTCTCTGCTTTCCTCTGCTTTCCTCGCCTCTTGTTCACTCACAAATCACTGGCATCTGGTTTCTGACTCCATCCTTCCACTGGCAGCTCCTCTGCACTCCTGGCTGCCAAACCAAACTGCACTTTCCACACTTTGTCCAACCGCACCTCTTCATCACTCCCTGCATCTTTCTCCTGCTTTTCCCCTTGGCTTTGTGGACTGAACCCCTCTGGCGCTCCAGCTTCTTCTGCGAGTTTGTGGATTATTTCTCGTGCCCCTCGCCCTGTGCCAGGCTCTGTCACAAGCCCCTCTGTCTGCCTGCCACACCTCCTCCCTGGACAAGCTCGTCCACTCCAGCGCTTCACTCACCTCTTGTAAACTGGAGACTCCAGTCTGCCACCCGCACAGACTCTCTTGTGGGCTGCGGGCTCCATAGCCAACTATTGGACAGTCTCTGTCTGATACCTGCAGGCTCCGTGATGACAACGCATACAAAACTAAGCCTCCTGCTTCTCCCCCTAGCTGATCTCTGCTCTGAAAATCGGGGGCGACCGCACTGCGCACCTTCACTGCTTCTTCTGTTAGTGGCCCAGGCATAGAGCCTCAGCTGTGTTACCTTAGCTCCCCCTCTTCTCCACCCTCCCAGCTACCGTCTTGGTTGGTGCCCTGACTGCTTCCTGTCTAGATCACTGCCACGGGCTCCTAACTGGTTCCTCTGCTCCATCTTGCCTTCTGTGCCAATCTCATCTTTAGCTCGGTGTCGGAGCGATGCTGTCACTGGAAAACGCTGAACTATGCACCTCATTTACCATTTTAACACACAATGACATACTACTCAGCAATAAAAGGAAATGAACTACTGATACACGCAGCAACGTGGATGAGTCTCAGAAATATCACACTGAGCAACAGAAGACAGGACACTAGAGTACATAATCTATGATTCCACTTAAATGAAATTTCAGAATCAGCAAAACCAATCTACAGTGATAAAAATCAGTTCAGTGGTATCTTCTGGGGGTGGGGAAGATTGAGAAGGCACCCACCCCCAGCCCAGGAACTTTGGGGGATGGTGAAAACCTTGGGTCTTGATAGACACGTGTCAAAACTGAAGGAGTGGTATCTTTAAGAGCTGATCATTTCAGCATGTATAAATTATACCTCAGTTTAAAAACAAAGAAACAGATATATCCCTTGTTTTTTAATACTTCAAAGTCTCCCTCTTCTCTGTAAGAGGGAGACACTGTTTGGGGTTTTAATTTAGGGGTGGGGAGGAGTTGTTTGTTTGGGGTTTTTATTTTTGGTCCTGTCTTTTGAGTTTCATTCCAAACCATCTGGCCCCGGCCTGCCTCTCCCCTCAGTTCTCCAACCCGGTCCTAACTCTGAGCTCCAGCCAGACTGAACTACTCACAGTTGCCAAGACTATGTCACACTTCGTGACTTTGCTTCTGCTCATCCCCTCACTGTGACTTCCTTTCTCCTCCTTGTCCAATCACTGAGGACCTTCTAATGCCCCAACACAAACTTCACTCCCATCCTCCCTGGTGAGCTTGGTGCTGTGTTCCCACTAGCCTGCACAGCCTTTAGACTTTGTTGTCTTCACGTCCGTCACTTCCTTCAAATCCAGAGCCATCTTGAAGAAGGGATGGTGTCTGACATGCCTGCGTCCTGGGCACCTTGCACAGTGGCCGGCATACTGGGGGTGCTCAGATAAAACCCCATGGTTGCAGAGACACAGGGGCAGATGGAGGGCTTTAGGAAATGAATCCAAACTGACTCCCTCCCAAACCCTTCCTCGGTGACCTTTGAAAGAGCAGGTGGAGCACTTAACTATGGGGGCGAGAAGGCCATACCACCCAGCCGAGGAGGGGGACTCTGCAACTGACAGCCGTGTGAGAGGGCGCGGTGCAGGAGGGAGACCAGTGTGTGTGTGACCCCACGCCTAGCCTCCCAGACCCCCGTCTCTCTGCCAGCTCCATGCCCACCTTTGTCCTAGAGAGTAAATGGCCTCCTGTCTCTGCCATCTCTTAAAAGGTAGAAGCACCATTTGGTTCTCAGTCCAGCCAAGTAGAGGATCTAAATATCCCAACCCTGGGCTGTGAACAAGTTGGCATCAGACCACTGTTCTCCGCAAACCCATTTACTTCTGTAGTTTCCATCTTGGCATCTTGGGTGGCACCAGTCGCCTTTGCTGGGTGTATGCCTAAGAGTGGAGGTGCTGCACTGTAGGCCAGGCATAGATTCTGGTCTAGCAGATACTCCAGGACAGTTTCCCCAAGCGGTTGAACCAATTCACACCCCCACTGGCAGGAGGCGAGGGTTCCAGTGGCTCCACATTCTTGCTGGTCCTTGGTATTTCCCCTCATTTTCACTCAAGCCACTTCAGTAGGATAAATGACGCTCAAGAACTCAAAGATTCATTTTGCTAAGCTAAGAAGGTTTGTAACATGGGTGGTTGTTTTTTTTTCTAGACCAGGGTCAGGATTGCTTAGAAAGAGACACACCTGGGGGAGCCAGAAATGGAGTGAGCTGAAAACTGGCTGGGGGAGGCGGGGAACGAATGAACGAGGGTCCTTCATGAGAGCCAGCCCCTTCCTGCCAGTGAATGGCTCCCTGGGTGGCTCTGACCCCTCAGAAAAGCGGGTGCAGCTTAGGACAGGGTAAAGAATAGTAGAGGCAGGTAAGAGGCCTGGCTTCTGGGCCTGCTCTGTGGGTTCTGACCACTCGACGTGTAGAGCTGGTAACTGATTTTCCCTTCTGTGCACAGTGTAGTGAACATAGACAACAACGTTGTGTTATAATCATCAAACTTGCTAATAGGCTAGATCTTAATTATTCCAACCANGCAGGTAAGAGGCCTGGCTTCTGGGCCTGCTCTGTGGGTTCTGACCACTCGACGTGTAGAGCTGGTAACTGATTTTCCCTTCTGTGCACAGTGTAGTGAACATAGACAACAACGTTGTGTTATAATCATCAAACTTGCTAATAGGCTAGATCTTAATTATTCCAACCACTAAAGGGAAACGATAATTATATGATATGACAAAGGTGCTAATTATCGCTGCAAAGGAAATCATATAACAATATATAAATGTCGTCAATCAGCGTGTTGTACCCCTCAAATTTATACGCCATGTCAAAAATAGTTCAATTTTTTAAAACACCATTTTAAAAAAAAGAGGGCGTTAGGCTTTCGGCTCCAGCTTTCTGGACCCTGATGCTAGAATCTGGCGGCTCTGTCCAAGCCTGCCTTGTCCATCTTCTCTCTCGCTGGGAGGTCGGGGGCTGGGGGGGGGTTCATTCTTCCATCCCCACCAGGANTCCAGTGGACCACATTCTGTCAGACCTCTCCACCATGACTCGCCCATCTTGGGTTGCCCCATGGGCGTGGCTTAGTTTCATTGAGTTTGACAAGGCCGTGGTCCTAGTGTGATTAGATTGACTAGTTTTCTGTGAGTGTGGTTTCAGTGTGTCTGCCCTCTGATGCCCTGTTGCAACATCTATCATTTTACACACCTCCAAATTTGGATCACCTCTCCACTATGTCCCAGCCCTCTGCACAGGTAGCCCATTTGGTGGAACCCAGGGAGATCCCATGGCCTTCTTCTCCATATCCCTGGGTTCCTGGAATGGGAATACTCTGCTACTGGATCCCAAGAACTTGATGATATCCCCTCACATTCAGTATCTATATAAGGGAGATGGCCATCACTTATCACCTATACGGCCTTAAACAAGTCACGTCACTTCTCTGAGAATCACTTCCTTGTCTGTCAGAGAGGGACAGTGGTACTCTACTAAGAGGTGGTTGTGAGGATTGGTCAGACGGCACAGCGCCTGGCAGTGGGCTCAATAGTAGCTGGCACACACCTGATCTTTGCTCTTCTGTCCCATTGCCTTTCTCCTCCCGTGTGATAGATATTTCATTTGGTCTCCCTTTGTCTGGAAGATAGAACCTTTGTTCGTTGAACTCGCCTGGTAGAATGGGACATATATTTTAAATATATGAATATTTGTGATTTGTGGCATGCATGTGTCCTGTATACTTCTCCAATCCTTGGCAAAGAATTTAGATACTCTACACTCTGCAAAAGCGTAGAACACCCTAGGTTGAGTTGGTAGCCCACAGAGGACTTGCACATTGAGGCAGGTGTGGATTCTTAGGAAAAGAATAGTTGGCCGCATCTATCTAGAAGCCATCTTCTGTCCAAAGGCAGAATCTTGTCTTTAGAGACATCCAGAGCTCCACTAATGCTAAGGATCTGGGTTTCCACGGAGCTGTGAGAGGTTCTGCTTTGAGAGGTGTGAGGATCCACCTCAAGAGAGGTTGCCAGACTCAGCTGGGCTTAGCGCAGTGAAAACCACTCTCTGACCCAAGTCAACCCCTCTTTGATCCAGGGTGAACAGACCAGGAGTCTTTCCTTATTTCCTGCCGACTTCCTAAGGGAAAAGCAAAAACACTTTGGTCCCGTCTTAGTGAGGGGTGATTTAGTTCCTATGAAGAAACTATTAAGAAGAAAAAGGAGTAATTTATTATAAAAAGGTGAAAACCAAAAACATTTAAATCAACTTGAGACAGAAAGACTTTATTATAAAAAGAAAACTAACAGCCAAACTGATTTAAGCTAAAGAGCATTCTGTATTTTAACAAAAAAATCACTCTCACTTAGCATCAAAATGGAATACATTTTTAAAATATAAGAGCCTCAAGGGCAGGAAGCGTGATATCCCAAGGAGATTACAGTCAAGGTGGGAGAATCGGAGGTTGAATGCGAGGATGGTTCTCCTCCACCTGAAGAACCACTCGGCCTGCTCCCTGCTCCTTTCTGAGTATTCGCTACATTCACTTTTCTTTGTGGGTTAGTTTTCTTTGCTTCTCCATTCTCCTAGGACAGCAGGGCCGCCTCCCTCTTGGCTTTGAATCACTTCCCAGTTTGTATCCCAAAGGAACCATCAGATGGACAAGTTTAAGTCAGAGGCCCCCAGAGCGGTGTCATAGGATGAAGCTTTTGCATAAGGGGCCGAGGGACCATCAGGCATTTTGATTCATTTTCTCACTGAGTATTTTTTGAGCACCTACTATGTGCTAGACACTGCTACAGAGGCTGAGAACAGAGCAGGGAACAAAACAAAGTCCAGGCCCCGTGGAGCTCACATCCTGAGCTCGCGGGCATTTCTGCTACAGTGGAATGCTGGAGGCCCACCTATATAAGGCAAAGGTGGGTGGGTGGGCTGGGATTGTAGGTTTCTCTGTTCGGTTGCTCCCGGAAGGTGGCTGTGCTGTCTTAGTCATCTCTGGGAAGCCCTTCTAAGAGATGATTCTGAATGCAGTCATGTCAGCTGTGGATCTCTATTACCCCACGCTCTGGCGCACGTCTCATCTGAAGGCAGCCTCCTGGGTAGTTTTACCGTCTGCTTGAAGGAATGCAGAGGGGATGAGAATCCTGTCTTTTGAACACAGTTTTGAAAAACAAGTCCCAGGGAGGTTTCGTGTCTTTTTCCAGACCAGAAAAACCAGTAAGGTGGTTGGGAGGGACCTTTATTCTCATCTTCCAGCAGGTGTGGTGGCTTCCTCTTGGGCCGGGACAGGCTAGGACATCCATGCACATGTCTAGAAACCATTCATTCACTCAACAAATGCTTATTCAACTCCTGCTTCATGGCACGCCCTGCGCTGCATGCGGAGGCACAGCAGTGAGCTGTGGGTCACAGTCCCTGCGCTGTATGCGGAGGGCACAGGGATGAGCTGTGGGTCACCGTCCCTGCGCTGCGTGCGGAGGCGCAGCGGTGAGCTGTGGGTCACAGTCCCAACTTGAGGGGAACATGAAGGTGAGGACAGACAGTAGATAAGGAGGCGAACAAGAAGCGAGAAGCGTAAGAAGTGAGGGAAGAACAAACCACCACAAGAAAGAGAAACGGGGAGCCCGCTGCAGAATGGTGAAGGCCTCGCCAAGTGATGGAACTCGAAAAGAGGCCGAAAGGTTGAGGAACCCCCTGCGTAAGAGCAGGCGTGGAGAGGGTTCCAGAGGGAAGAAGAGTTCAAAGCAAGTGTTAGAGAATCTGAAACAACTCAGGAAATGCCGGGATGAGTCGGCTTTTCCAAATTGTACTAAAAAGTACCTATTTTCTCTTTCAAGCCCTTAAAAGCAACACTGTAAGCCTAGGTTTTCCTACCAGATTTCTGCCTCTGCTCCCCTGACTCAGCTCTGCCCTGGTCTTTCTAAATTCAAGATCTCTTCATTTATGCTTACTTTCAATTGAACACGTTTTTCTTCAGATTTTTCTAAATGTAAACATTTTTCAAATAATGAATACAGTATTCCTTATAACCGTTATAACACTGGATAGCAAGACAAATAGAATATTTAAAAGAGAAGACAGAAATTACTGATTTTGAAATCAGAGCTCAGTGATAATCTACTGTCATATCATCATTAACTAACATTGATGTCTTTAATATGTTGAATATTTCTATACCTTTTCCAAGTCAGAAAGGAGAGGCATCGTGTGGACAATATGTTATCCTTCTAACTTTTTGATCCAGCAAAGTCATATTTCTGGGAAAATAAAATAATGTATGCTCTCTTTTAGAATCTTATTTGGAATAATCATTAAAATTAGAGTAATGATGTTTTTCAGAGATTCTGTCTGGATTACATGCCCCAATGCCATTTTATGACTAACAGAGGAGCACATTGATGTATAGTTTTCTGGTGGAAAGGGTAATGAATTAAAACAATAAAAGTAAGAGGCTCTACAAAAATAAATACATAAGAAAAGTAACAGATGTTTATTAGAAAAATTCAACTAATACAGAAGCATTTAAGATATGCTCTAAAAACTTAACATCTCGCAATACTACCATTCCCTCAAGTACCAGGGAGAAGGCGATGGCACCCCACTCCAGCACTCTCGCCTGGAAAATCCCATGGACAGAGGACNAAAATAAATACATAAGAAAAGTAACAGATGTTTATTAGAAAAATTCAACTAATACAGAAGCATTTAAGATATGCTCTAAAAACTTAACATCTCGCAATACTACCATTCCCTCAAGTACCAGGGAGAAGGCGATGGCACCCCACTCCAGCACTCTCGCCTGGAAAATCCCATGGACAGAGGACCCTGGCGGGCTGCAGTCCATGGGGTCGCTACTAGTCGGACACGACTGAGCGACTTCTCTTTCACTTTTCACTTGCATGCATTGGAGAAGGAAAGGGCAACCCACTCCAGTGTTCTTGCCTGGAGAATCCCAGGGACGGGGCAGCCTGGTGAGCTGCCGTCTATGGGGTCGCACAGAGTCGGACACGACTGAAGTGACTTAGCAGTAGCAGTAGCAGCAGCATAAAGTAATATAAATTCTATACCAAAGGTCGGCAAACTTTTCTTTAAAGGACCAGAGAATAAATATTTTAGGTTTAACAGGCAGGTGGCCTCTGCTACAATCAGTTCTGCTGTTATACTGCTAAAATAGTCATAGACAGTATGTAAACAAATGGGCGTGGCTGTGTTCCAATAAAACTTTATCTACAAAAACAGGCAGTAGCGAGTCAGTGGACTGCAGTTTGCAGATCCCTGTCTATATGAATGGGGATCACACTGAATATAATCTGTAATATGGATTGGCTTTTCTTTTTTGAGCTTTGTTTTGGGTTTTGCCCAACAGTAGATCTTGGGCGCCTTTCCATATCAGTATTCAAAGACTTTTGCTCTTCTTTCTACTTGATCTTAGCCAAAAGGCCAAGAAGCGATTGCTATTCTTTCCAAAGGTTGCTTACATTTCAGTGGATGGCTCTAATCCAACTGCATTAAACCAGTTCCTTACAGTTTGGGTTGTCATTTTCACTATTTTGCTGTTACCGCGTTTGGAAACAGGCCTCATCTATTAGAACAAAAAGAATCTGGTTCTTTTAATTTTCTCATTTTGGAGGGCCTGGGGCTTATTTGTTATTATCATGATGTTTAGTCATTTAGTTTTATCATTCACAGCTGAGCTCTGGTTTGGCAGCCTGAAGACCTGAGTTTGGTATTAACTCTACCTCTTAATAGTTGAATGGCTTGGAAAACTCATTTAGCCTCTCTGATCACCACATTCCTCATCTAGAACCGGAACAGCATACCTGACCCTCCCTACTGCAGAGGGTATTGTGAGGCACAAGCAAGATAACAGATTGGAAAGTGCTTTGAAAATTACAAAACGATATTCCTGTGTAAGGGGCTATCATCATTATCATTAGCCTTGTCATTATTATTAATGTGACAGCTTGGAATGATGAGTTCTTGCTCTGACATGTGAGCAGTGATAGAATAGAGTCTGTAGTTGGCTCATTGGTGTTGATTTTCTAAGTCTAGAGGTGTTCAGCCAATCAACTCAGCATCCATTTATTAAGCCCTATTATGTGCCAAATAGAGTCAGCCCTAGTGCCAAGTTCTGTGCTAGTTGCCAGGGTTATGAGAAGACTAGATGATGGATCCCTGTCCTTTAGGAGTTCAGAACCCACTGGAAAGAAACGCACTTACCCGACCTACCAAGATAAGAAAAGAAAAATGAAATTCTGCCAGAAAGAAGGCAACATTCAGGACATTTGCTCAGGAGAGCATGGCATTGAAAAGCGTAGGACTTTGCCACACAGAGAAAGGAGGAAAGGACTCTCTGACATAGAGTAATGTTCTGGGCAGTCGTATCCAGATGGGGATGCCAGTGTGGCAGTTACCCGGAAGCACAGTTGTTTATATGAGGTAGAAGTCGATTTTTCTTATGTGAAAGAAATCTGAAGATTTTCACCCAAAGCTGTTGAAGTGTCTCCATCTAGGCTCCTTGTGTCTTTCTGCTGCATTGTGGCTACGTGGCTCCCATCCTCAAGGTTTTCTCAGAATCCAAGGTGGCGACTGGAGGTCCATCCACCATATCTGAGTTCCAAACTGTGCAAAGGAGGAAGGGAAGAAAGAAGGGTCAGTGAATATTCTCGTAGCTGAGTCGCCTTCCCTTCAGCAGTCTTTCCAGAAGTCCCACATGTATCCACTTTGTTGTTCAGTTGCTAAGTCGTGTCCAACTCTTTCTGACCCCATGGACTGCAGCACACCAGGCTTCCCTGTCCTTCACTATCTCCCAGAGCTGCTCAAACTCATATCTCTTGAGTCAGTGATGCCATCCAACCATCTCATCCTCTGTCACCCCCTTCTCCTGCCCTCAGTCTTTCCCAGCATCAGGGTCTTTCCCAAAAAGTCAGCTGTTCACATCAGGTAGCCAAAGTACTGGCACTTCAGCTTAGCATCAGTCCTTCCAATGAATATTCAGGGTTGATTTCCTTTAGGATTGACTTATTTGCTCTCCTATCTGTCCAAGGGACTCTCAAGAGTCTTCTCCACTTAAATGTTTATTGAGTGCCTATCATATGCCAGGCACTGGACTACAGCAGTGAACAAAACTGGAAAACTGCCTTCCTGGAGCCTACATTCTAGTGGAGGGAGATAGAAAGAAATTAGGTAACTATATGGTGTATGAGATAGTATTGAGAATAAGGCAGAGAAGGGCAGAGAATAAAGCAGTGAAGGGTGATGGGAGTGCTGGGGAGAGGAATATCACAATTTTAAAGAGCTGGCCAGGGGACTTCCTTGGCAGTCCAGTGGTTGAGACTCTGTGCTCCCACTGCAAGGGATGTGGGTTCAAACCTTTATGTCATGTGGCGCAGTCAAAAAATTTTTTTAACTTTTTTAAATTAAAAAGAAACAATAAGAGTCGGTCAGAGAAGTGTCAGTGAGAAAGCAATATTGAGCTAAGTCGTGCAGGAGGTGGCAAGGCAGCCATGAGGATGGGAGAACACACACAGAGACCAGTGTGATTGGAGCAAAGTTAGCAAAGGGACAGCGGAAACCAGGGTCACAGGGGGACGGTTGGGGCAGGATGTGCAGGACCTCAGAGACTTGTAAGGACTGGGGCTTTTACTCTGAGTGACTCGGGAGGCAGTGATCTGACCTGACTGTGTTTACTACTCTTTGACCAGATCTAGCTGCCTGGGAGGCTGGAAGGTATAGATCTTAGCTGGTGCCTTGATATTCTGGATAAACCCTGGGTTCCGTGACTTAAAAGGATCAGGTGGGAGGAATGAATTTTGGGTGCCACAGCTTTTTCCGCCTCATATGAGCTATGTGAACTTGGTTCCAAGTTACTTCAGTTTTCTGAACTTCAAGTAATATTTGACCCGCTCTGAATTTATAAAGAAAAGATGAAGGCCTGGTGCTGTTTCCCTGTGTCCCTGCAATTCACAAATGGGTCACCCAGTAGTCAGCTGCATCCTGGCCAGAGACGCCGAGCTTTGGGGAAGGACAGATTTGATGTGGGGGCCAAGGAGATGCAACGCAGGGCACATGAGGAAGCCCCTGTGGGGCCCTCTGTTAGGCAAGGGACCATTTTCTGGATCCCACTTGAGTTTAAACTTAGCAGTGTGTCTGGAACTGCTCCACCCTAAGCCCTGGACAGAGACAATGAGCAGGGCCATCCCATCATCAGGGCACAAATGCAAGCTTCTAGAAACCAGGAGGCTCCATGCGGAGGGTGAAGGCTCAAAGCTGAGCAAAGGGATGGACTCTGCCCAAGTATGACCTGCACCGTCATGACCTGGTGACGCCTGAGATACGAACCACGGCATGTCAGTTCCCATCAGTCAGAGCAGCGTGTGCCTCCCCTGAGAGCAGTGAGTCAGGGGTGCGAGGGCCTCGGAAGTGCAGCAGGAACTCCCTCCTTGGAGGGTCAGGGCAAGAAAGTGGAGAGAAGGGAGATTTCACTCTTCAAAAGGACTTCTAGCCCTACTTTCTTTTTTTAAATTTTTAATTTAATGTTTATTTTATACTGGAATACAGTTGATTTATGGGCTTCCCAGGTGGTGCTAATGGTAAAGAACCCACTTGCCAATGCAGGAGACATAAGAGACATGGGTTTGATCCCTGGGTCAGGAAGATCTCTTGGAGGTGAGTGCGGCAGCCCACTCCAGGATTCTTGCCTGGAGAATCCCATGGACAGAGGAGCCTGGTGGGCTACAGTCCATAGGAGTGCAAAGAATCGTACATGACTGAAGCGACTAAGGGTGCACACACTGGTGACTTTACAGTATGTCTTGGTTTCAGATGAACAGCAGACTGATAGATATGCGTATACACACACCCGTTCTTTCCAGATTCTTTTCCCCTACAGGTTATTACAGAATATTGAGTAGAGCTCCCCGTGCTCTACAGCGTGCCTAGTCACTCAGTCATTTCCGACTCTGCGACCCCATGGACTGCAGCCCGCCAGGCTCCTATGTCCGTGGAGATTCTCCAGACGAGAATACTGGAGTGGGTTGCCATCCCCTTGTTTTAGTTGTAGTGGTGGTCTCTGTTAATCCCAAACTCCTAATTTATCCCTCCCCCATCACTCCTCCCTTTTGGTACCCATAAATTTGTTTTCCAAGTCTGTGGGTCTGTTTTGTAAATAAGTGTATTTGCATCACTTTGTAGATTTGACAGCTAAGTGATATGTGTGGTATTTATCTTTGTCTGAATTACTTTACTTAGTATGATCATCTCTAAGTCTATACGTGTTGCTGCAGATGGCATTATTTCACTCTCCAGTCTCAGTTTTTAACCAAATTTAGAGAGGTTTCCAGACCTGAATAGACCTGTCAGTCCTCAATCCCCATATCCTCCGTGGCTAATCAGTGTCAGGGTCTCCCCACAGGTGCTGTGCCCTGGAATTAGGCCACTGACAAGCCAGTTCTCTGTGTAAATGTGTTTGTTTTTCTTTTTTCCAGAAAACCCACGGGAGTCGTGTTTTGATCCCGGCTCCATCAAGAACGGCACACGAGTGGGGTCCGACCTGAAGCTGGGCTCCTCCATCACCTACTACTGCCATGGGGGCTACGAGGTGGAGGGCTCCTCAACCCTGAGCTGCATCCTGGGGCCCGACGGGAAGCCAGTGTGGAACCACCCCCGGCCAGTGTGCACAGGTGGGGGGGCGTGGGGCTGGGGCAGAGGCAGCGAGGACGCTCGGAGAGGTGGAAGGGGCCGGAGGCCAGGGAAAGGGGCAGGCGGGACGTGGCCCCCCTAGGAGGGCTCCCTGGGCTCACTGTGAATGAGAGAGGCTGGAAGTTCACCAGGTGTACCAGTCCCTGTCAAAGTGGCATCTCTCTCAGACCACACAGTGTCCTTGTTCTGTGCTGTGCTTAGTCGTTCAGTCGTGTCCAAGTCTTTGCAACCCCGTGGACTGTAGCCTGCCAGGCTCCTCTATCCATAGGATTTCCCAGGCAAGAATGATGGAGTGGATTGCCATTTCCTTCTCCAGGGGATCTTCCCAACCCAGGGATCAAACCCAAGTCTTCTGCATTGCAGGCAGATTCTTTACTGTCTGAGACACGAGGGAAGGGGAGTTTAAAAATGACCTGGAGATTGTTCCTGTCCTAGGGAAAACCCCTGCAGGTTCATATGGCTAGAACTAAGGCCAGTGGGGTGGGCTAATTCCATGGGCATCTGGGTTAGCCATGGTACCCTGATGAGAGGGAGCAGATGGAGTGCCAGAATGATGGGGGCATGGCAGACACTTAAATTGAAAACGTAAGGAGGCCCCTTGCCCAGGTGAGAAGGGCTGGCTCTGCGGTCCACCCCTTGTGGGAGTGGGCACCATGGCTGGGTTGTCTATTTCGGGGAAGCCTCCATTCCTTAGTCATGCAGACACTGACTGCCCAGGCCCAGGCATCAACCAAGGAGCAGCAAGCCATGTCCGGGTCCCACTGGTAGCAGCAGAGGTTCCTAAAGAGCTCCCCAAGGCTGGGCCTCCAGGGACCATTGCCAGCATCACTGGTTAGAGGGCAAGGACTGGCAGGCACACAGGAGGGCCCCTGATTAGCACCAGGGTGGGTTTCAGGCCATGTGCCAGGCCAGAGATGGATGTGCTTGGACAGGACCAGGCAATGTTCCCAGAACTCCCTCCTCCACATTAGTGGCTGTGGGCCACAGAGCATCCCCACCATGCCAGCAGCTCAGGCTGGGAGTGAGCAGAACAGAGGGGGACAGCTGGTGAGAGGCCCCCAAGGTCACCTGGCCTCTACCTGGTTTCTCTTTCAGCCCCCTGTGGGGGACAGTATGTGGGTTCAGATGGAGTGGTCTTGTCCCCCAACTACCCTCAGAACTACACCAGTGGACAGATCTGCCTGTATTTTGTCACAGTGCCCAAGGACTATGGTATGGATTTGTTTTGTGTGTTTGTTTATGTTTTCCAACTGCTTCCAGTTCTCAAGCGCTTCCCAATTGCATCCCAATCTCACTCTCAACTGCATGGCTCCTACTGGGAAATGAATGGAGCAGTCTGAAGGGACTAGTGAGACCCACTGGAACCAAGGGATGGGGTGATTAGAGAGGAAGCAGCCAAGAGAGAGAAAAGGGGGGTACACCCGGGCCTCCCTAGCACAGCCTGGGTATGAATAGAGGTGCTACAGACCCAGGCTGCCTGGAAACACAGGAGAGAGTGGCAGCGGGGCAGGGAGAAAAGGAGTGGGATGGAGCTGGGCTTGAAAGTACAGGGGAGGAAGCTAGGTGCCACGTTATCCTGCTAGTCCAGCCGGAAGCTGGTCCGGCAGCAATTGGTAGGATGAGTACAAAAAAAAATGGAGGAGCGAGTCAGTGCCCTGGGAAGGCAGAGGAGCCCCCAGATCCCAAGAGACCCAGGCAGAAAGAAGCCAGGCTTGTCACCTGGTTGGCAGTGGGCTAGTTAGGAGTCCAACAGCCCTGGAGGATTCAGGAAGTTCTTGGGGCACAAGCTGGTTGTACCTAAGCAATCAGTGACCAGCTGGACTGCTTTCTCCCTGAATCTGCTTGTCGGAAGAGGAACAACTGTTTCTAAACAGGGTTGACATTGATAAGGCAAAGGGCATCTGTATGTCCTGACCATCTACAAGAGAGATGGGGCAGCCTGCAGATAACTGGCTGCTTACTCCCAAGAGACAGGATGGAGTAAGCACGGGGCAAGGCTGATCATTCACTAAACACTAACTTAACGCTTCCTAGGGGCCTCACGCTCTGCTGGGAACCAGAGCTGCAGAGCTGAGAGAGATGTGTTTTCCGCCCTCTGTAAAATCCCAGCCTCACCTACTCACAGCTCCCACCATCTGGCACCACCAGCTCCATGCCAGGACCTGCGCATTTGTGTGTACACACCCACTCTCCAAGCTCTGCAGAATCAGAGCTAGGAAAGTACCGGAAGGTTCTCCAATCCCGCCTGCCACCCAGGGCCTAGTCCTTGACAGGTGGGCATGCAGAGTATACTTGAATTCCTCCAGAAATAAAGAGCTCGTGCCCTTGTAGGCACCCAGCCCCAGGCTGAGCAGTGTCCCTGAGCTGAAACCTGTCCCTGAAGAGCTGATTCTAGGCGGGGTCATGACTTGTCCTGAGCATCTTCTCTTTGTTAGTCATGCTAAGCCCAGGGATAAAGTGCAGATTTTTCTCTTGGGTCTGAAATATTTGTGCCAAGCCCGAGTCCTTCTTTGATCCCCTATTTAAAGCGGCTTGCCTTGCTCTGTCATTTTCCCCCATTTCCTCTAAAATTCAACACTATCTGAAATTACCTTGTTTATCTATTTGCTTAAGAGTTGTTATTTTCATTTTTGACTGCCTCTTCCCACTAGAATGCACAGTGTGTGAACCTTGCCCATCCTGTTCACCTCCGTAAGAGAGCGTGGACATGCTTCTGCCATAGCCCCTTGCTCAGTGCCCATTTTCAGGATGCTGAAACAGGCTTTCCCTCTTGCTCCTCTGCCCGTGAGTTGAGAGCTCAGTCTCTAACACCACTCACTGCTACACTCATCACTACAAATGCCTTTTTTCCTCCCAGGGAGTCAATCCCATGGCCCAAGTCCCTCCCTGCCCCAACATGTGACACACCAAACACACACGTGCACACACACCCGACTTCCTACATGCTCAAGGCTTGAACCGAAACAGAGAAGGACTCACCCTGGTACTTGCTCCCAGGGGCACCTGGCCAACTGGGAGATAAGTGCCAGCAGAATGTACCAGGGTCTGAAATGGAGCTGTGCCCCCCATGGCCCCACAGTGTCAGCAACCCCAGCCCCTCCAGCAGTGACTGGCAGAGATTCAACAGTTGAGGAAAGACCCTGTCGTAGCCATCAAATGGCAGGGTCCTTAGGTCTTACCTGAAAAGAGGCTCCTCAAGGCCACGGTTTTCCAGCCCCCTCCCATGAGCTAGCTGAGTGGCCTTGTGGAACTCGTTTAACCTCTGAGCTTCAGTTTCTTTGCTTAAAATCGGGTATCTGGAAGGGTCAGGATTCAAGAAGATCGTATGCATTGCAAGCATGGTACCCAGCACACAGTAGGAGCTTCAGAAAAGTCACTTTGCCTCTTTGCTTGGATTTGCCAGAAGGAAATGAGGTAGAGAGGTTTGCCTAACCTATGACAGTTGCTCCTTCCTCAGAGAGGGCTGCTACTCTTTCCTCTTAACTGTGGGGGATCTTGTAGCCAGGGGATGCCCTCAGAGGCTAGATCTTTGAAGGAGAAATGAAGGAAAAACCGGGTCCTGAGATCAACCTGGAATACGGGGATGTTACGGAGAGCTCTTCCGTGTCCTGGAGTAGCTGCTGCTGCAACCTGAGAAAGCAATAGGGTTTAGCCTGGCTGCTGGGTGCAGTCCACCATATCATCTTGGCCCCTACGGGAGAGTTCTGGTTGGGCCTTTCCCAGCTCCCCGTGTCCCTGTGCCCGTGTCTAATCAGCCAGTGGAAAGGCTCAGTAAGCAGTTAGCCCCCATGAGCCAACAAGCTCCACTGAGGCGGCCCTGCCCCTGGTCCTCGGCCCCCGGCCCACCAGGGCTTCCCTGCCCCGTCTTCCCCCCTGCGATCTCCACACCATGTCTCTCTCTGCTCCACAGTGGTGTTTGGACAGTTTGCCTTCTTCCACACGGCCCTCAACGACGTGGTGGAGGTGCATGACGGCCACAACCAGCACTCGAGGCTCCTCAGCTCCCTCTCGGGCTCCCACACAGGTAACCCGGGGCTGGGCAGACAGTGAGGGTGGGGCGGGGACATGGAGGGGAAGGAGGCGTGGCCACAGGGGGACCCACCCCTTTGTGCTAATAGCCCCGCGTAGAAAGGAGCTTCAGTTACTCAGCCATCAAAAGAATGCATTTGAATCAGTTCTAATGAGGTGGATGAAACTGGAGCCTATTATACAGAGCGAAGTAAGTCAGAAAGAAAAACACCAATATAGTATATTAACGCATATATATGGAATTTAGAAAGATGGTAACATGACCCTATATGCGAAACGGCAAAAGAGAAACAGATGTAAAGAACAGACTTTTGGACTCTGTGGGAGAAGGCGAAGGTGGGATGGTTTGAGAGAATAGCATTGAAACATGTATATTACCATATGGGAAATAGATCACAAGTCCAGGTTCGCTGCATGAGACAGGGCGCTCAGGGCTGGTGCACTGGGATGACCCTGAGGGATGGGGAGGGAGGTGGGAGCAGGGTTCAGGATGGGGAACACATGTCCACTCATGGCTGATTCATGTCAGTGTATGGCAAAAACCACCACAATATTGTAATTTAAGATACAATTAAATTTAAATTTAAAAAAAGAAAGGCGCTTCAGAGGGTACCTTCACCCCAGGATGTGTCTACATCGCCCCCCACCCCCGCCAAGTGGTGTAGCGTTCCCCTGTGGGTTGGCATTGAGACCTAACATGTTTTTCTAATTATAAACACGTTGCATTTTCATTGTGGAAAACTTATAGAGGCAAGATAATTGCATAAAGGATTAAAATAAAAACCACCCAGAAAGAACCACTGAGAAGGTGGAGTGTATCTCCTTCCAGTCTTTATATCTACTTAATCTTTTACATTTTTTATTGAACATAAAAATATACATACTTTTATTAAACTGTTCACTGTGAGCATTCCTCTTTATTTTCCTCTATAATAGGATTTTTAAATGCTGTATAATAGTCTATCATAGTTATTTAAAAGTTATGTAATGGATTCTCTATTATTGAACATTTAGATTGTTTCTTATTTTTCACTCTCATGAATAGTAATTCAATATAGTACAGATATATTTTTGTATACATCTGTTACCTTAGAATATCTAGAGTTGGAATTGCTAAGTTAAAGGAAATATGTGATCTTTAAGGCTTTTTATAAAGACTGTTAAATATTGCTCTCGAAAGTTCTTGCCACTTTGTTCACCAACGTATAAAGCAGGTTTTATTCTCACAAAAACTAGGTAATTAAGAAAATGAAAACATCATTTTGAAAAGTAAAATTGGTATCTCATTTTTTAATTCGCCCTTTTAAAATCACTGGTTAGGTTAACCTTTTAGAAGGTAACTATTGGCCCATATGGTTTTTATTTGTGAATACACTGGTGAGTTATTGTTGATTTTTCTATTAGCATTTATTTCAGTATTTATTTAGTAAAGTTCCATGTTATTGTAAGCTATATATATTACATGCCACATAAACCTCTTGTCAGAGAAGGCAATGGCACCCCACTCCAGTACTCTTGCCTGGAAAATCCCATGGATGGAAGAGCCTGGTGGGCTGCAGTCCATGGGGTCGCAAAGAGTTGGACACGACTGAGCGACTTCACTTTCACTTTTCACTTTCATGCATTGGAGAAGGAAATGGCAACCCACTCCAGTGTTCTTGCCTGGAGAATCCCAGGGACAGGGGAGCCTGGTGGGCTGCCGTCTATGGGGTCGCACAGAGTCGGACACGACTGAAGCGACTTAGCAGCAGCAGCAGCAGCTATAGTATATGATACGAAAAACCTTCCCTTACAGTTTGTCATTTGCCATTTAATTTTCTTCAGGGTATGTTTTAACGTCAGAAAATCTAATTTTACCATGTAAATCTATCAATGATCAAAGATCAGTCCATCTTTTATAAGTTTCTCCTTCACTTTTCTGATGACTAAATAAATATTCCTCTGTGTGTTCTTTTACTTCTTTTTTAGTTTCATTGTTTCTTTTAATATCTCTGGAATTTATTATTATTATTTGAAATGAGGAATATTTAACCAACATTCTTACAAATTTAATCAGTTTCCCTAATGGAATTTTCAAAATGCCAGATTTACATATATTTTTATAAAGTTAAAGGTATGTTTCTAAATTTTTTATGTATTTCCACTATGTCTGTTTATTCTTCTATCAGTATCAAAAATCTTTCATTAGTATAAGCTTATAATAATGCTTAACACTATGATAATTTTAAACATATGGTACTGTAAGTTCCTGTTATTATTCTTGGTTATTTTTATTGGCTATTCTTACTTAATTTTGCCTCCAAATAACTTTTAGAAATATTGCATCAGAATTTTCATCAGAATTCTAATAAACTTATAGATTAATTGGAAGAGAACTTACATCTTCATAATAATAACTCTATTTCCCATCAAGAATATGGTATGTCTCTCTATTTATTATCTTCTGAAAGAAAAAAAAAAAAACTCTGGAAAGGTGCTATCATTTTCATTTTGGCAGTATACATTTTTTGTTAACTTTATACCTAGAAATTTCATGGAAATATTTGTTACTGCTACTATAAATGAGTCTTCCCCTTGCCCCCCTGCTGTTATATTTTCTAACCAGTCTTTGCTGGTATAATAAAAGACTGATATTTGGAGTATATTCATCTTGTAAAGTCACTGACCCCTCCATAATTATGCTAGCACTGGCAAATGATTCTCCTGGGTCCTCTAGGCAAGAAGCAATATCATCTGCAAATAAATTTGTCTCATTATTTTATCTCTTCTCAGTGGTTTTTCTTTTCTTTTCTCACATGATTATTGGTCTAATGAGGTATATTACCTTAACATCAACATTGATATTTTATGTTAGTAAAAAAAAAATCCATTTTGTAATTATTTTAAATGTAACACCATAGCTTACATAACATCCTATGATAATGTTTAGTCTCTTTTATATTAGTGGTTATACACAAGAACAAAATAATCTGAAGAAAAACAGGAGAGAGATTATAAAACAAAAGCAGAGGATAATTCACTGGAAAATAATAACAAACTCCACAGACTGAATGCTATATTCATTGTTGCCCTTTTTTTCTCAACTGGACCAGAGGTTTTATAGTATTTAGTTTGTTTTGTTTTCTTTGCTTCATTTGAATTTTTATTGCTTCTGTTAATACGTCAGTTCTTCTGTAGACTTGTTTTCTAATTAATTGACCCCTGTTTCATAAAGTCTCTCCCTTTTTTCTTCAGATTATTTTGTTCTTCTTGTTCTAACTCTCTGAATTGAGAGTTTTGTTATTTTTTCCATGTAATAAAGAAACATGCTTACAGCATATCACTTCAGTTCAGTTGCTCAGTCATGTCCGACTCTTTACAACCCCTTGGACTGCAGCATGCCAGGCTTCCCTGTCCATCACCAACTCCCAGAGCTTGCTCAAACTCATGTCCATTGAGTCAATCATGCCATCAAACCATCTCATCCTCTGTCATCCCCTTCTCCGCCCACCTTCAATCTTTCCCAGCATCAGGGTATTTTCAAATGAGTCAGTTCTTTGCATCAGGTGGCCAAAGTATTGGAGTTTCAGCTTCAGCATCAGTCCTTCCAATGAATATTCAGGACTGATATCTGTTAGGATGGACTGGTTGGATCTCCTTGTAGTCCAAGGGACTCTCAAGAGTCTACTCCAACATCACAGTTCAAAAGCATCAACTCTTTGGTGCTCGGCTTTCTTTATAGTCCAACTCTCATATCCATACATGACTACTGGAAAAACTATAGCTTCGACTAGATGGACCTTTGTTGGCAAAGTAATGTCTCTGCTTTTTAATATGCTGTCTAGGCTGCAGCATATATATTCACATTTAAACATAGTTTTGACTCCATGCCATAAATTTTGATATGTACTGTTTTCATCATCATTACTCTCTAATAATCTGTAATCATGATTTATTCTTTCTGCACAAGAGTTATTTAACGATATCTCTTCTTTTCCCCCATGAACTTGAACATTATTGTTTTTACATTTAAACATTTGTGTTATTTCTATTTCTATTCCCAGCCTGTACCATTTCTACTCTTGAGATTGAAAGTGAAGTTGCTCAGTTGTGTCTGACTTTTTGCGACCCCATGGACTGTAGCCTACCAGGCTTCTCTATCCATGGGACTTTCCAGGCAAGCATACTTGAGTGGGTAGTCCTTCCAGTGAATATTCAGGACTGATTTCCTTTAGGATGGCCTGGTTTGGTCACACTGCCTGGTCTCTACTCCCCAGCTTTCCCACTTGCTTGGTCAGTGCCTGTGGTTATAGTGCTTGGCCACTCTGAGCATCAGTTTCCTCAAGTGTAAAGTGCAAAAAGTAAACGTTCTCCTCTTAGAGTTACTGTTGGGATTAAATAAGCTTTGTAGTAGCCATTAGATCAGTCTTACTCAGTTTTATTATTCAAACCCAATATATTAGTGGTTTTCAATGAAATGAAACAACCCCACACATACACACTCAACCAAGAAGGTAAATCAGGATTTTGGAGGGTAGGGATTTGGAAGGTAAATCGAGATTGCTTTCAAAATCTCATGATAGATAAAAGTATAACCATAGATATAGATGTATAGTATGCTGCTGCTGCTAAATCGCTTCAGTCGTGTCTGACTCTGTGCAACCCCATAGATGGCAGCCCACCAGGCTCCACAGTCCCTGGGATTCTCCAGGCAAGAACACTGGAGTGGGTTGCCATTTCCTTCTCCAATGCAGGAAAGTGAAAAGTGAAAGGGAAGTCGCTCAGCCGTGTCGGACTCTTTGCAACCCCATGGACTGCAGCCCACCAGGCTCCTCCGTCCATGGGATCTTCCAGGCAAGAGTACTGGAGTGGGGGCCCATCGCCTTCTCCAGAAGTATAGTATAGGGACAGGTAGAAAGACAGGTATACAGATGGAGCCTATAGATAAATTTGATACAGAAAGAGAGATGGCTCGAGATGTNTCAGTCATGTCTGACTCTTTGTGATCCCATGGACTGCAGCATGCCAGGCTTCCCTGTCCATCACCAACTCCCAGAGCTTGCTCAAACTCATGTCCATTGAGTCAATCATGCCATCAAACCATCTCATCCTCTGTCATCCCCTTCTCCGCCCACCTTCAATCTTTCCCAGCATCAGGGTATTTTCAAATGAGTCAGTTCTTTGCATCAGGTGGCCAAAGTATTGGAGTTTCAGCTTCAGCATCAGTCCTTCCAATGAATATTCAGGACTGATATCTGTTAGGATGGACTGGTTGGATCTCCTTGTAGTCCAAGGGACTCTCAAGAGTCTACTCCAACATCACAGTTCAAAAGCATCAACTCTTTGGTGCTCGGCTTTCTTTATAGTCCAACTCTCATATCCATACATGACTACTGGAAAAACTATAGCTTCGACTAGATGGACCTTTGTTGGCAAAGTAATGTCTCTGCTTTTTAATATGCTGTCTAGGCTGCAGCATATATATTCACATTTAAACATAGTTTTGACTCCATGCCATAAATTTTGATATGTACTGTTTTCATCATCATTACTCTCTAATAATCTGTAATCATGATTTATTCTTTCTGCACAAGAGTTATTTAACGATATCTCTTCTTTTCCCCCATGAACTTGAACATTATTGTTTTTACATTTAAACATTTGTGTTATTTCTATTTCTATTCCCAGCCTGTACCATTTCTACTCTTGAGATTGAAAGTGAAGTTGCTCAGTTGTGTCTGACTTTTTGCGACCCCATGGACTGTAGCCTACCAGGCTTCTCTATCCATGGGACTTTCCAGGCAAGCATACTTGAGTGGGTAGTCCTTCCAGTGAATATTCAGGACTGATTTCCTTTAGGATGGCCTGGTTTGGTCACACTGCCTGGTCTCTACTCCCCAGCTTTCCCACTTGCTTGGTCAGTGCCTGTGGTCATAGTGCTTGGCCACTCTGAGCATCAGTTTCCTCAAGTGTAAAGTGCAAAAAGTAAACGTTCTCCTCTTAGAGTTACTGTTGGGATTAAATAAGCTTTGTAGTAGCCATTAGATCAGTCTTACTCAGTTTTATTATTCAAACCCAATATATTAGTGGTTTTCAATGAAATGAAACAACCCCACACATACACACTCAACCAAGAAGGTAAATCAGGATTTTGGAGGGTAGGGATTTGGAAGGTAAATCGAGATTGCTTTCAAAATCTCATGATAGATAAAAGTATAACCATAGATATAGATGTATAGTATGCTGCTGCTGCTAAATCGCTTCAGTCGTGTCTGACTCTGTGCAACCCCATAGATGGCAGCCCACCAGGCTCCACAGTCCCTGGGATTCTCCAGGCAAGAACACTGGAGTGGGTTGCCATTTCCTTCTCCAATGCAGGAAAGTGAAAAGTGAAAGGGAAGTCGCTCAGCCGTGTCGGACTCTTTGCAACCCCATGGACTGCAGCCCACCAGGCTCCTCCGTCCATGGGATCTTCCAGGCAAGAGTACTGGAGTGGGGGCCCATCGCCTTCTCCAGAAGTATAGTATAGGGACAGGTAGAAAGACAGGTATACAGATGGAGCCTATAGATAAATTTGATACAGAAAGAGAAATGGCTCGAGATGTGAATAACCAGTGGAAATAGAAATAGACATAGATGATTGATCAATGGATGGATGATAGATAGATAGATACATGATTAATAGAAAGAAGCACAGGACCTATATACATGAATATCAATATCCTCAGATTGTCTCTTATGTAGAGAAAAACTGATGAGGAGCCGTTGGTGATGCTGGGCGTGAACTGTGTCCCTGTCCCTAAGGTTGTCAGGGGAGGAAAAGAAAAGCTTGAGGATCGCTACTCAACAGTCTTCCTTTTGTTTTTCTACTTGATATGTCAATGAGAACATGTGTGAAAGTCTCTGCTACCACACTTGTGCTGTCTTGTTGTCTTTTGTGTTTGTCTATGTTTGCCTCATTTATCTTTCCTCATTTTCTTTGCGAATCTTTTTCTTTTAAAAGGAAGTTTCCTTGTTTTATCAGTGAAGCATGTGATAACCTTGTTTGGTTCATTCTGGGGTTTTGTTTGTTTTGTTTTGCTTTTGCTTCTTCACCCTTTCATTCATACCTGACCCATAGCTAATTCCCAGATTCTGTGGATATATTCATGCCTTATCGATGTTGTTAGTAATTATTTTCTAATTATGGACTTCTTTCCCAAGAACAAGTTTCTCCGTTTGCATTCAGTGTTGTTGCCTTCCTAACAGTAATTAATTGGGTTGAACTACGTTTTGCTAGTTGTCTTTATCCCTGATGCCTTTTGATTTCCCTGCTTTTGTTCATTTTTTAAAAGTCAGGCTCCTGGCTGCAGTACTTTCTGTCACCTTGCATGTATGAGAATGCCTTTCCTTTGATGTAACGTATAAATGACAGCTTGATTATAAATCAAATTATGGGTCACCAACTTATTTCAAAACCACAGTGGTTACTTTATTCCCATAGTTAATGTTATGGATGAGTTGATGTCCAGTCTAATTCTTTGTCCTTGTAGGCAATCCATGTTTCTCTCTTTTAAAAACCTTTCATATTTTTCTTTATTTTTAAAATTGAAAAGGCTACTAGGATGTGTTGTGGTGGAAATCGCTTTTCATTACTTAGATCCAGCACTTTGTGAACAGTTTCACTTAAAACCTCAAATCTTTCTTAAGCTTAGAATGTTGTCTTCCTTCTTAAACTATTTGTTCTCCTTCAATTTCTCATCTTCTCTCTCTGGAATTCTTAATACATGCATATCGAATTTTTTTTTCCCATATCTCTTCCTTGTAACTTGTCATTCCTCTCATTAGTTTAATCTCTTCGTCCTTTTTCTGTGGATTCTGGAAGAATTCCCCAACTTTAATCACCACTTTTCTGTTTGATTTCTGCAGAATCTAGCTGTTTGCGCTGGGGCTTTCATCTCTTTGTGGCCTTTATTGATCTCAGATCTGACCTTGACACATTTCCTCATCTACTTTCAGAGATACAATGCTAGAATTTCCTCTTGTGACAACCGTGATTGAAAATCTTCTGAGCCTTGTCACCTGTCCTTTATTGTAGTTCACATAAAGATACTTGCTTTGACTTCTGTGAGTTCTCTTCCCTTACACCTTTGGAATCTTTTCTTATGTCCGGGGGTTTTACTGTGTGTTTATCCTTGGAGATGGAGATTGCTGTGTCCAGGACTGAAAGTTGAAACGGGATCTGGGAGAGATTATGGAGGTCCTACTCCACATATACCAGGTGGCTCAGACAGTAAAGAATCCACCTGCCATGCAGGAGACCCGGGTTCAGTCCCTGGGTCAGGAAGATCCTCGGGAGAAGGAAGTGGCTGCCCCCTGCAGTATTCTTGCCTGGAGAATTTCATAGACAGAGGAACCTTGTGGGCTACAGTCCAGAGGGTCACAAAGAGTTGAACATGACTGAACGACAACACTTTCACTCCACATATATCCAGCTGGGAGTATGGAAAAGTTGAGTTTGTTCTGCTCACATTTATTGAAAGGAGGAACTTAGAGATGGTGGTGAAAATCAAGAAAAGCTTTTCTTCAAGAGTTCCTTTTTTGCTTTGGCAGTCAGAAGTTAGCTGGGGAAGTAACTCTTAGGCTCAGCCATCTGGGGCCTCTGTAAATCTAAATGTGTTATGAAAAAGGGTCTCTAATTCCCATGACCAAGAATATCACATGGGCTTTCTGGAAGCACTGCTGGCCCCTAGATGTGCCTCCCAAAGCCTCCTTGGCTGGTTCCAACGTCAAAGCTTGCTGCAGTAGAGATATAGCCTGGCTTTCTGTTTACAGCCCTGCTTCCCTTCTGAGAGTGGGTCAGCAGACATTTCCAGGGGTCCCTAAGGTTGTAGAGGGGCAGCATGCAGAGTGGCCTTGCCATTGCCCACCACCCCACTTTCTCCAAGAGCTTCCACAGGAAGGGGACGGTGAGCAGGACTCCACCTCACAGCTGCAGGTCCATGTGGACCACATCAAGCAGAAGACACAGCTTTTCCTTCTGATATAGAGGCTGTTGGGCTTCCTTAGCTTCCTCTCCCTGTGCAGACCTTCCCCAGTTTCTGTGTTATCGGTTGGGTGACAATACTCCCTGCTTTGCCTGGTATAGTCCCAGCTTTCATTTGGTTGTCTCAGAATAATAATTATTAATAACATGCCCTTTGACTCTCAGAAGTGCCCTAGTGTGAGCAATAAATTATATGATCTCTCTGGTTATCAGTCATTTCACTGGGCATCTGGGAAAAGCCTGCGATGCTCTCTGATGATCACATCACCCTCCTTCCCAGAACTTGGGGCCTTTTTGCTTGTTTGTTTTTATCAGATTGACATCAGTTTTCTAAGTAAACCACCAGTCACTTTGGTAATAGCCATTCTCCCCATCCCTGTGGGTCAACATGTCTTTAGAAGCTTTCTCCTTTCTAAACAGGTCATTTGATCTTTCTGAACTGTTCTTTCTTGATCTATAGACTGTGGGTACTGAGTGCTAACCTTGCATTGATATAGGTCAACATAAGACCATAGTTGTGAAAGCTTTCTGTAAACTTTAAAGTGCAGTATAAATGTGAGGTTTTATTTCAGGAAGACCTGGGAGGTGGAAGGGGTTGCTATGTGGGATGTGGGTAGCACTTCTCTCCTGGCCTGGATATTACCTACCAGGCCCGACTGACTGCTGGACTCACCATCTTCCTCTTCTCCTCACCCCTTATCTTGGCAGGAGAATCGCTGCCCTTGGCCACCTCCAATCAAGTCCTCGTTAAGTTCAGTGCCAAAGGCCAAGTACCAGCCAGAGGCTTCCACTTTGTTTACCAAGGTATGCAGGATGTGGCGTGGGAGGTGTGAAGGCAGTCTCTGTCTTCAGGGATCAAGGAGAACAGGGACCTTTGACCCCCTCCCCCAATCTGAGCCTCATTCTTATGGTGTTTGTGGGGCAATTCCCTGAAATTCAGTTGAATTTTATACATCCAATATAGACAATTCTTGGACCCAACTCCATGTTGGATAAAGGGAGAAATCAGAGAAGGGAAGCTAATTTGTGCCCTCCCCCGCTCCCCATTGTGTGACACAGTCCTCACGGCATTGAGAGGACCAGCCCAGGCCTCTTACCTAGACCTTCTCCCATGGAGTATGGCTTTGCCTACAAGGCCTATAAAGGTCCAGGAAAAACATGGGCTTTAGAGTGAGCTGGACATGGATTTGAACCCCAGCCCTGGCACTGTCTAACTGGGCACCAGCTACTCCCCCTCTCAGAGCCCCAGTTTGCTCACCTATAAAATCAGGGTGGCCATGTCATCTCACGGAGTAGCTGGCATGAAGCGGGTAATCAGTGTCTGTTCCCCTTCTTATGGCCCTGAAAGACCAAGTCTCGGAGCAGCCTGGCCTTCCCCTGCAGGCCCCAGCCTCTCTTTGCTGAGGAGAGTGTCCACCCTCCTGGGGCTCAGGTTCCAAGTGCTGTCCTGTATATTCCACTGCCCAGAACGACCTGCACTGCCCTGTGTAGGGGTAATCCTGCCCCGGAGACACCGTTCCTGGGCCTGGGGGTCCAAGGTCCTATCGCCCCCTGTAGGTGGGGAAGAGAAATTCAGGTCTGTGAGAGCAGGGCCCTGGGCAGGGTCTTAGGGGACATCGGACCCTACTGGGCAAGGGGCTTCATTGGGAAGGCGAAGAGCACAACTGGCCTAAAGGCTGGGCCTGAGGCTCTTACTGCTGTCCGTAGTTTCCAGAAGCTGTGCTACCTGGCGTGTCCAACTGTATTTCAGGAAGATGGGCCTCATCCTAGAAAGCCCCTTACCCTCGTCCTAAGGGAAAGCACCCAGAGCCTCTCAGAGTACCACCCCGTACCAGTCCCACGATGTGTCCATCCCCGGACCCGTTTCTAGAGGGGTGGGGCCTGCCCTTCAGCACCCCTATTCCCTGCAGCGGTGCCCCGTACCAGCGCCACGCAGTGCAGCTCAGTGCCAGAACCCCGCTATGGCCGGAGGCTGGGCAGTGACTTCTCCGTGGGGGCCATCGTCCGCTTCGAATGCAACTCTGGCTATGCCCTGCAGGGCTCCCCAGAAATTGAGTGCCTTCCCGTTCCTGGGGCCTTAGCCCAGTGGAATGTCTCAGCACCAACGTGTGTGGGTGAGTCCTGGACATCCAGGGCTTGGAGGAGAGGGTAGCCAGCAAATACCCAGCAAGACACACGAGCTCTGCCTGCCACCGTAACTTGAGAGAGTGGGTGGCCCCGTCCAGGTCAATCCGTGTCCCGAGTGGGTATGAAGGGGCAGCGGGAGCCGCTGATAGGGGTGGAGGCGGGGGGGGAGAGTCCAGGTCCCTGAGGAAGGGTTGTAGGGGGACCACCCAGAGGGGGCGGGGCTGTGCACGTGGGCGGAGCCAGCAGGGGCGGAGCCCTGGGCGGGGTCTGCTCCCCGTGGACCCACCCAGATGAAAGCTGCCTCTCTCCCAGTGCCCTGTGGCGGAAACCTCACGGAGCGCAGGGGCACCATCCTGTCCCCCGGCTTCCCCGAGCCCTACCTCAACAGCCTCAACTGTGTGTGGAAGATCATGGTCCCAGAAGGCGCTGGCATCCAGGTAGGAGCCAGGGGGGGTACTTCCGCAGCCTGTCTGCAGCCCCTCGGGGCACGACGCAGTGGAGGCCCACAGTCAGAAAAACACAATAGCTCCCAGCTCAGGAAAGATGAGGTGAGGGGGCCGTCGGGGAAGCCACCGAGAGGAGGAGGTGGGCCTGGAGGTGGAGAGTGAAGCCTGGGAGGAGTCACAGGAGGTGTTTTTCAGGTGCCTTGAAGGATACTGTTCTTAAGATTTTTCTGGGAGTTGGGAGAGGAGGCATTGCAGGTGAGGGGAAGGCGCAAACCGACAGGCACTCCCTCAAACATCGGGGGTGTTGGGCCCGCAGCCGAGGCAGCAGCTGAATCAGGGTCAGACTGGTGCGTGCGGATGGAGCAGGTGGAGAACCCCTAGGACGGCTGCTGCTCCTGGGAGGAGGGGGCGGGGCCGCAAGGCCCACAGAGATAAACCACAGGGACTCCCAGTGGACAGGTGGGGTGGGTTACTGGCTCGCAGCTGCAGGATGTCTGGAGACAGGACAGTGAGGAAACTCAAGGAGTGTTGGAGAGATGAGAAGGCCAGTCGCCCCGAAGTAGCCCTGTGCCCTGGACTGTCCTTTCCCGCTTCTCTGCCTGACAGAGCACCCCACTGTCATGTAACCATCCCACCTCTCTCTCCCTCAGTGAACTTCTTGGGAACAGGGATTGCGTCTTCCTTTTATCAAAGTTCCCAGCACCGTGTGATCCAGATGAGGTGCTCAGTAATTGAACTAACTCCATGAAAGGAGGAGGGGGAAGGGAGTGGGGAAGAGAGGATTGCCTAACCAGCAGTTCACTCCCCCTGCCTTCCCAGATTCAAGTCATCAGTTTTGTCACAGAGCAGAACTGGGACTCCCTGGAAGTGTTTGACGGTGCAGACAACACTGTAACCATGCTGGGGAGTTTCTCAGGTGAGATGGGGCTCCCAGGGATCTGGACTCGCAGGGCAGCGGTAGAATTATTATTTTCATTATTGAAATGGGATTCATATGCCATAAAATTTACCATTTTTAAGTGTACAATTTAGTAGGTTTTTAGTATATTTACAAGGTTCTACAACCATCACCACTATCCAATTCCAGAACATTTTCATCAGCCCCAAAAGAAACCAGGTACCCATCTGTACACACTCCCCATCGTGCTGTTCACCACCACCCCCTGGCAACCACTAACATACTTTCTGTCTCTATGGATTTGCTTGTTTCAGACATTTCATCCAAGTGGAGTCCTACAATATATGGCCTTCTGGGTCTGGCTTCTTTCATTCAGTGTAATGTTTTCAAGGGTCAACACGTCACTGTGTACACAGACCACATTTCATTCATCCATTCCTCAGTTGAAGGACATTTGGTTGTTTGCACTCATTGGCTAATTATGAATAATGTTGCTGTGGACATTCACATACAAGTTTCCACGGGAACATGTTTTCAAGTCTCTTAGGTATATGTATACCTAGGAGTGGAATTCCTGGGTCGTATGGTGATTCTGTATATAATTTTTTTTGAAGGACTGCCCGCAGACTGGCCACACCATTTTCCATTCCAGCTGTGGACTTCTAAGTGTAGTGTATGATTTTGCCCAAAGGCCAGGGCAATTTATCTGGATCTCGTAGGCCCCAGAACTGCCTGTTGCCAAGATCTAGGAATGAGTCACATGCCCCAGGTAGACTGTCTACAGTGCCTGGATGGCCCAGAGAATTTACTCATGTCAGAATCGCTTTGAAGACACTTGGCAGGGACCACCTCATAGGACCCTGAAGGAGGCCACCCACTGCTGGCGTGCGGCCTGCTCGCTGCTCTTTTCCCAGAAATTGTTCAGAGTCTCTCCTCCTGTAGGTATTAGAGACTCAGCACTCTGAGGGGAGCTAATTTGTCATTCAGTGGGTTTGATAGCTGGGGACACATGGAGACCTTGGGATCAGAACCTCAACAGGTTGCAACAGGGGTGGTGCCCAGGGGTGGGAGAGGCTAAGCCTGATTGGTCCCTGTTTCCTTGCCCAGGAACAGCAGTGCCTGCCCTACTGAATAGCACCTCCAACCAGCTCTACCTGCATTTCTACTCAGACATCAGTGTGTCTGCAGCCGGCTTCCACTTGGAGTACAAAAGTGAGAATCCAGAGTCTCGGAGTGTGCAGGGTTCAGGGTGGGAACTGACAGGGCCTGAGTTCCCCACAGGGAACAGGGGTTGTTCTGGGGCTGTGTATCCTCTACCCTGCTGAAGCCTCACCCAGACCTAAATGAGGATGCCCAAGCTCAGAGGTCGGAAACAGCCAGGAAGCAGTGAAGCCAGGGTTCTCACCCAAGGGTCTGTTATGCAGAAACCTGTGTGCTCCCTCTGAGTCCCCACAGGAGTGGGAAGGGGCCCGGGATATTATTTAGGGAATAATGGAGGTGTAAGGTGCTCCAGTCTGAAAACTGGCCTCTCTAAGCTCTGGTCAGTGATGCAGCTGTCCTTGAATTTCCTCTTCTCACTGCAGGCTTTATTCCTCTCCCATCAGATTTCTCCCTCCATCCTCAAAACCTTACATCCTGGCTTCCAGCACCCCTAAGTGATCACAACTAAAAACCCTTGAAGAAAAGGGTTACAAGGAGAGAGAGAGGTACAAACTACTGGGCATAAGATAGGCTCCAGGATGTATTGTACAACACGGGGAATAGAGCCAATATTTTATAATAATTGGAAGTGAAAAGTAACCTTTAAAAATTGTATTAGTTTTTTTAATTTTTAAAAAGAAAAAGGATTACAGATGTGCCTTGTAGGGCAACAAGGACAGAGGTTGCTGGGGTGGCTGCTTTCATCCTGAGACTGTCTGCCCGTCCCCTCTGCACTGGTACAGGAATGAGTTGGCAGCAGGGTCTGTCACCCATTCATTCAACAAATACTTATTGAATATTTACAGTGTGCCAGGTGCAATGCTGGTTTTGCTAGGATTGCATAAGATCAAGAGAGAGGAGTCCTTTCTGAGTCCATGGGAGAGAGGCCCGCATGTGGACGGAGAAGGGCATGACAGCTGCAGCTCTCTCAGGGGTGTCACCAGGAGGGGCAGCAGTTCTCCCCGGAGCTGGAGGGGAGTGACTGTCATGAAGAAACACGGGACCCCTGCCAGGTGGCATGCCCTGTGGCAGGCGCCCACGGAACAAACGTGAATAAGCAGAAAGCGCGGAGTCTAGGGGGAGAGGGACATGGAGACAGTTATTGCAGTGCAACCTGATAGGCTAAGAGAGTACAGAAGAGGGGCGCCTGCCCTGGCCAGGTGAGACTTTACAGAAGGAGCGCCTGAGTCAGGTATGGGATGAGAAGTAAGAAATGGGGGAAGGGGTATTTGACCGGACCCTCTGAACAGGATGGATAGATGGAAGCCCCACCTGCTGCTTCACCCAACTGGTGTCAGAGCAAATGCGTCTCATCCAGGTCGTGGAGAGACGATTAGCTAGATCCCAGGACACTCATCACCTGAAGGAACCGAAATGGTCAGCTGGTCAGAAGGTGCAGGGCGGCTTGAAGCCAGGACCCTGCAGGGTGGAGGACAGGAACCTCTGAGACCTTCCTCCCGCGGACCTCTCAGACCTCGGTCACCGGGTGGGCTGAAGTCTCCTGGGCTCTTGACTAGTTCACATTTTTCCTTTCACCCTCTCTCCTCTCTTCTCTCCAGTTTTGTTTCTTGATCCAGTATTTAAAATTGAGTCCTTTAATGTTCCCTTGAATGTTCTCTTCTCTTTCTTGTTCCAAAGAGAGACTTCTTTCCCAGATCTCCTTTTTATTCTACTGCCTCATTCCCAGGAAAAATTCACTGCTTTGAATTTTTTTTTTTT
>SJYA01000452.1:967866-999399 GCA_006410615.1 Neotragus moschatus | reverse complement strand
TTTTTTTTTTTTCCTGCTGTTGTTGTTCAAGACAGCTGGTGGTTTTCTCAGTAGCTGCTGTTTATCGTGCATTGTCCTCTCACAGTGGAAGAGGCTAGGCGATATCAGAGGTCTCTGTTAGTATTTGGAGACTGAAATTCCTAGGGGCCAGGACCCTGTAGTTACATTTCCATTTTGTAGATCGTCTACAAAGACAGTACAGAAAGGAAGAGTTAACTGCTATTGTAGAGGCAAATGGTTTTGCAGGATACAAAAGTCCTGTCTATTGCTATGACTCATATTTGATGTGTATTTAATTGAAATGGAAAAAACCAGTCTGCTTTCAAAAGTAATAAATTTCTTATGATTTTTTTTTTTAAAGTCTTCCTTTGTTGCAAACTTGGCTTAAATAAAATTCACCACTGCCGTGTAAAGAAATTAGAATGGACTTTCAATTAAAGAAATTAGAATGGGCCTTTCTCCGTGTCCTTCCGGCTTTCTCTCTCTGTCTCGACCTTCCTCTCCACCCCATCTTTCTCCTACCACACTTTTTGCTCTTGCTTCTTCTCTTTTTCCCTCTGCCGCTCCTCCTCCTTCTGTCCACCACTTCCATTCCATTCTCTGGTTATTATCATGTGATCGCCTCAGTAAACACTGAGTTGCCTTTTACTTGGAGGGCAGGAAAGAGTGGAGGTAAAAAAGAGACAGGATGACAGCTGAGATGAAGCACTTCCAGTTCACTTTGATGATTGTTTTAATACTGTCCTTGAAACCTTTTGTCCCAGATGCTGAGATCTGTGGATTCAGGCCCAAGCAGCTTTCATTTCTAAGCGTCACACCCACTTCTTAAAAGCACATGGAGTTGCATGGGAAGAGATGAAGGGACTTCTTGGGGTGACAGCAGTGTGGTATCATTTTGAGCCTGGAGGCACAGTCAGAGTTCCCAGATGATACCCACCTGCTCCAGGAGGCTTTGATCTGTTGGGCCTCTGCGCCATATACACATTCTGATTTTTTCCATGTGCTGGGAGGTGAAAGGCTTGACAAACACGGGCCTAGAGGCTGGGAGGAGAGAAAGCAGAGGGGACACAGCTTGGAGGTAGCTTCTCCTCGGGGCCAGCACTGCCTGCAGCCTGCTAGTGCATCAGCCTGACGGACTTGTCCATTCTCCTGTCGTCTGTCTCTGTCTGGTCTAGCGGTGGGCCTGAGCAGTTGTCCAGAACCTGCTGTGCCCAGTAATGGGGTGAAGACTGGTGAGCGCTACCTGGTGAACGATGTGGTCTCATTCCAGTGTGAGCCGGGATATGCCCTCCAGGTACCTTCCGTTGATGCTCCCCCAGGACTGGAAAGGTGTCCCCTGAGCTGGGATCAGCCAGCCTTCTCCCAGCAGAGCTGCAGTCGCCACAGAACAGAGAGAAGCTCCCTAGATCCCTCAGGGACTGTTGTCCCCTCCTGGAGCTTTTAATGCACAAGACAAAGTGCTGACTTCGGCCGTTTGGCACAAGCCAGCCTCAGATGTATCCCTGCAAAGTTTCGGTTTGATTAGACTCTAGGAAAACTTAATTCCTCTTTGAAGGTGATGAAAGAATCTAGTAATTAAAGGAGTCCCATGAGGAACCTTTAGTAATGAGATTTCTTTAGTAATGGCTGTTAATAAGTGTCCTTCCCCAGCTCTCTCCCTCTACCTCCCTCTCCAACCCCCGGTGGATCCATGTATCTTGCTCCTTAGCCCAAAGCCTAAGAACAAGCCCCTGCTCCAGGCTGTGCCTGCGCGGGCAGCTAGCCCACCCTGTTCCTGATTCCTCCAGGGCCACGCCCACATCTCCTGCATGCCCGGGACCGTGCGGCGCTGGAACTACCCTCCGCCTCTCTGTATTGGTAAGAAAACACCTACTTCTCCAGTTCACTCAAATCCATTTCTACCAGGGGTTTGAGTTCAGGGACATCTTACTGGGATCAAGTTCAAATCCAAAGGAAATTTGGTATTGCAGGTCTGCTCTAAGGTGGGATCTTTAGACTGAGGTTTTTTGTAAGCTTTACCTCTCAGGCTTTTCATGACTTTTGGAAACCTTTGTCCACCAAATGAAGTATGGCAGCGGCTTGCCCATTCCAAAACCTGATGATGACCATTCTGATTCCATATAACCCCAAACCCCGTATGGAACCTCTGGGCATTTGGGGGCTTCCCCCTGTGACTTTTCATGGGACAGACAGATGGAATACACTGATGGAGAAAGGCTGAGCGTGCCCTGTGGAAGGAGGACTTGGTTTGGTCTAGTTTCTGTGCTGAGTAGTGATGAAGAGATCACTGGGTACAAGGAAAGACAGAGTCTCCACGCTCAGAAGCGTCTAGTCAGGTCTGGGCAAGGGGAATGTCTGTTTATCAAGGGTCTGCCATGTGCCAGACCCTGAGTTATATGTCTCCTTACTGTAGCTCTTCAGGGCAGGGGTCATCACCCTCAGTTTTGCAAAGAGGAAAACTAAGGTTTTTAGGATTCAAAAGAAAGTGGCAGAGCGAGGAATGAGAAGCCAGGATTCCCTGATGCCCTGCCAGCTGGCAAGTGCAAGGCTAAACTTGGAGCGGGAAGTGAGGTGAGCCAAGGGCATGTCCTTGGAGCACATGGCCCTGCCCTTCTGTGCTCTCTCCAGGGTGCAGGGCCCGTTGGTCTGCAGAGCAGTCAGCAGTGGGACTGGCCCACCCTTCTCCCTGTCCTGTATGACGAAGGCCTTGCCCAGGGAGCCACTCAGAGCCCTGCAGCTGCCCTGGGCTGAGGGTTTACTGTGCGTGCCAGGCCCTGTCCCAAGGGAAGTGAAGTCCTGTCTTGTAACTTTATAACCACCCTGTGACACAGCTGCTGGGGAGGGGCAGGGAACCAGGTCTGGAGGCTTGGGGCGGGGGAACTTAGAGCTGGCCCCAGTCACCCAGGAAGTGGGAGCACTGGAACTATGACTGGCGGGGGGGATCAGTGCTGGAGCCCCTGCTTTGTGTGCAGCACTGTTCCCTTCAGATCTGTGTGCTCCAGCCACCCTCTCCCAAGAAGGGGTTCACATAGGCATGGCACATACTCCTCCCCTCGGCTCCTTCTTCTGGCCTTCCGTGATGGGCTAACCCCTTTCTGCACACACAACCTTTCCTAACAAAGTGAAAAGTGAAGTTGCTCAGTCCTGTCCAACTCTTTGCAACCCCGTGGACTGTAGACTACGAGGCTTCTCCATCCATGGAGTTTTCCAAGCAAGAGTACTGGAGTGGGTTGCCATTTCCTTCTCCAGGGGATCTTCCCGACCCAGGGATGGAACCCGGGTCTCCTGCATTCCAGGCAGACGCTTTAACCTCTGAGCCACCAGGGAAAGGAATTAATTCATCTCCCTAAAAAACTGCACACAAGAGAAAATGGGAGTATGTACATCCAGGAAGGGAAGAAGTATACCCTATGTCTGCCCTGCAGTCCACAAACCCAAGTTATGGATGCTTGACCTTGAGCATGCCCTTCAAAGGTCAGTTTCCTTAGTGAGGTCATGCAGCAAAAATGATGTGCCCCAAGAGAAGTGTGACTGTCTCCTACACGATTCCCCAGATCTCCCTCTTTTCATTGTCAGTCCATGGGGTCACAAAGAGTCAGACATGACTGAGTGACTTCACTTTCACTTTTGGGTTCTCAAAGGGAAATTAGAAAAGTCCAAATGCTGCGTGGCCTTGTTCCTGCCTCGTTGCTGTGCTAACCCCCAGTCTTGTTTCACGGTCACAGCGCAGTGTGGGGGAACAGTGGAAGACATGGAGGGGGTGATCTTGAGCCCCGGCTTCCCAGGCAACTACCCTAGCAACATGGACTGCTCCTGGAAAATAGCATTGCCCGTGGGCTTTGGTGAGTCTTCATGCCCAGGCCTCTGGGCTTAAAGCAACTGTCTGCTGCCATCACTCAGCATAACCTTGGCCATGTCAGTTCAGCTCTCTGCCTCTCTGCTTCCTCAGCTGTTGAGCTCCTGTGCAGTCCAGAGGATCAATTAGGAATGGTAGAGATGAACGTGCTTTGGGAACATAAAGTAGGGAAAAAACTTCAGGGATTACCATTATTATTTTTATCATTAGAGCAGTGAGCTAAAATCCAGGAATGTGGAGTGAGAAATTGCTCAGGGATGGTTGAAGAAAGAAAAAGACAATCTATTTTACTGCGACCGGACTTCAACCTGGGCTTTTAACTCCAATATCCAATTTCTCATCCTAATTAAATTGAGCCAAGGTCAATGTGAAATTGAGTTTGCATTCTTTATACTCACATTCTAGCTGGCCTTAGAGGTTGGGAAATGTCATGTGTGTGTGTGTGTGTGTGTGTAGACATGGGGGTTGGTGGGTGTAGAGGACACTGATCTGGGTACAAAATTTAATTACTGAAGGTTCATGTGTTGTACACTGGGAATATAATTTAACCTCTAATATTTATGTTGAAGAGACAAAGGATTTGTGTTGACGCAGAAATTAGGCTGTACACATAGGTCATCCAAGTCATTGCTCTGTGCCTAGGAATGAAATGTGCCAAGGGGCTCACTCCTGCACAGGCCTGTGATCCCAGAAGTCAAGACCACCTCTTTGTCCTTTATTATTCATCCTAAAGTGGGTCTTCTGATGGAGAAGAGGCTTTCAAGAGAAAGCGACCTGCTTGGATGTCTCTAAATCTTCCCTCAGTAGATAGAGTTATATTAAGTACTTAATAAGTTATATTAAGTTATATTAAAAGTTATGTTAAGAAACTGGAGATGTATGATCAGGCTGCAAAGTGATGATGACTTTGGCAGCCTTGCGAACTCCAGATTTTGAGATATTGAGGGAAGAGGAGCTGGGAGACCCTCTAACTCTGCATCAGACATGAACCAGAAGAACCTCAGATGATAGAAGGATGGAGGGAGGACCACAACCAAAGGAAAACAGAAGTTTAAGTGGGAGGCGCATCACTTTCTCTGTAAGGCCTGATGTTCAGCCACCAGAGACCTCTATCTTTAAGTCCTCCAGGCAGTCAGCCTCCTGCAGGGACCAGTCGCAGAAGACCAGATCCCTTGCTTTCAAGTTACTGTTGTGGATTCCAAACAGTCCCTATTGCCCCCTGGTCTGTTTAAAAACCACCGCATTTACAAACTTCTGCCACTAGATGGCGGCAGTCAGGCAGTGCAATTCAGAAATTTGGCATCCAGCTGAGCCACAAGGGAAGGCCATCCTTAANCATCTGAGTTGAGGATATCAGAGAGCTATACTTCCCTGGACCTTTCTTAACCAGAGTCAGGGTGGAGGGGGACCAGGAGCTCATGCTGTCCCTATCCGTATCTACACACCTCCGTTCCATTTTCCCTCCCTTTTCCTTGAGGAGAAGCTGGGATTTGTCTGGAAAGGGCAAGGTTTAGCAGGAGGACAGTATGATTCAGGAGAAAGTGCCCCGGCTCTGGAATCAGATCACCCTAGGCTTTACCTCTGAACTGCTTCACCTCTCTGACCTCCAGTTTCTTCCTTAGTATGTTGGGCCTTCTCTTCATAAAAGCTGAGAGGATTCCAAGATGGCACATGTCAAGTGCCCAGCACAGTAACTGGTTCAAAATCCATGAGTTGGAAAAGTATTAACTCTCCATAGANGGAATCAGATCACCCTAGGCTTTACCTCTGAACTGCTTCACCTCTCTGACCTCCAGTTTCTTCCTTAGTATGTTGGGCCTTCTCTTCATAAAAGCTGAGAGGATTCCAAGATGGCACATGTCAAGTGCCCAGCACAGTAACTGGTTCAAAATCCATGAGTTGGAAAAGTATTAACTCTCCATAGATAAAGACACCTTGCTTGCACAACTGAGCTATCCTGGTGTTAGAATATAAGACTGTAACCACTAAAACCATTAAATTCCCAGTTAGATTTTCAAATTTTCAAAATCATCCCCATTCATAATCAGTCTACCATTCTGGAATTGTTGGCTGGCCGCCCTCTCTATGACAAGCTTCATTGTGGACTTTTGTTTCCTTTTTGCTCCTTTTTATGGCGTCACAGGACAGGGGAAGAGCAGTGTTTCCCCCCATCAGACATCTTTAGCCATGAACCCTTCTTCCTCCTGAGACAGTGTTTCCCTTAGCTTAGATGAGGACATCATTTTCTCTTGCGTTTCCAGTTACCTTTCTGCCTGTGCCAACTTTTTGGTCACCTTTTTCTTTGTCCCTTAAGTGTGTTTGTTCTTTGAAGCTATTTCCCACACTCTCTTCTCTTCTTTCCCTCACATCTCCAAATGCTGTCTGTGTCTGCAGCCTTTATCTCTTGGCCGATTCTTCACCTGTACATCCAACTCCTTACTAAATATCTTCACTTATCCAGAAGCACCTAAATCCTAATGTATTTAAAATGGAAGCCATCCTCTTTCTGCCGTTATGTTGAAATCCTCACTAGAGTGAAAGGCCCCTCTAGTCCCCTGGTTATTCGTTACTCCGTTTGGGCAGCCTGCCTCTCACTTATCCTGTCTAGTCACTGAGTCTTGCTAATTCTACATCCTAATCGTCCTCCAAATACATCCACTTGTCTGTATGCGTTGCCTCCACCCTAATCTAGGTCACTTAGATGAGGCCCATCACTGGGCTCCCGGCCTTCAGTCTTGTGTTCCTCAGTCCACTTTTCACAGTGTGGGGAGGGTGGTGGGCCTTGGAAGCTATTCATGTACAGTGCCGAACTTCCAAAGATGCGAAGGTGCGTCTGGTTCCAGCCGGAACCTGTGCCGCCAGCGGCGGGCGTGAGTGACGCTGCGCTTGCCCCGCCTCCCGTGGCTGACGGTCCTTCAGCTCCACCCTCTCCCACCTCCTCCCTTCCCTCCTCCCTTCTCTCTTCCCTTCCCTCCTCCCGTCAGGAATTCTTGCCTGTTCACTCGACATCAGCCTCTGTGTGCCAGCTGTTGTACTGTACTGTTTTGCTTTTCAAGGTACTAGACTGTAAGGTTAAACGTGTTCTCTTTATTTTTTGTATTTGTTTGTTTTTAATGTTTTAGTTAGTGTATTACATGTGAAAAGTATTATAAGCCTATTACAGAACAGTGCTATATAGCCGATTGTGTTAGTTGGGTACCCAGGCTAACTTTGCTGGACTTATGAACAAATTGGACATACAGATGCCCCCTCTAAATGGTACTCATCCGTATGTAGGGGACTTACTGTACTCCAGACACGGCCCTGNATAAGCCTATTACAGAACAGTGCTATATAGCCAGTTGTGTTAGTTGGGTACCCAGGCTAACTTTGCTGGACTTATGAACAAATTGGACGTACAGATGCCCCCTCTAAATGGTACTCATCCGTATGTAGGGGACTTACTGTACTCCAGACACGGCCCTGCTGAGAAGCTAGCAAGCTGTGCCCACCTCCCTCGGGGAAACTGTCCAGCCCCCTGGAGCTAGCGCACGCTCGGCCTCGGGACCTGCACCCCACTGACCTCCCCGTGTTCTCCACTCTCACACTTCGCTCCAGCTCAGCTGAAATGCTTTCCATTTTTGCCCCTCTTGCCCCTGGTTCTGAGCACATGCTGGTCCCTCCTCGGGGAACGTTGCTCTTCTCTCCTGCCTTACCTGTGTAGCCCTTGTCATCCCTCAGGTCTGAGTCTAAAAGTGAATTCTGCCAGGACTTCCTTCCCCTCCCCAGGGCCAGATAAGGGGCTCCCCCCACCAAATGTTCCCTCAACACTCCATGTTGACAGCATGCTCCACCCTAGGCGGGAGACACCGGTACACTCAATCATGTCCCGGGAGATTGTGGTGCCACAGATCAGAATCACACGCCGTGGTGTCCTTGCTGTCCTTAGTCTCCCCTGGCTGCATCTGGCAGCGAGTGGTGGTTTCGTCCATGGAGGAGGGATCGCGTGCCCATGCGCACCACTTTCAGGATGTGCTCACATTTGCCGGAGCCCAGAGCCCTGGCCTCTGCTTGGAGGTGTTGGGACGCTCTCTTCTCAGGTCAGTCTCCCCGCATCCACGAGTCTGATTGATGACCCATACCAGCCAATACACTCATTGTTCTGGACCAGGGGGATTTTGCCCAGAATCTCTTGTTTCCTCCGCAGTGACCAAGTCCAAATACCATGGAGAATTCCAGGACTCTCTATGTGCTTGTGTGTGTGCTGGTTGCTCAGTCATGTCCAACTCTTGGCAACCTGTATACTTCAGCCCACCAGGCTCCTCTGTCCATGGGGATTCTCCAGGCAAGAATACTGGAGTGGGTTGCCATGCCCTCCTCCAGGGGATCTTCCCAACCCAGGGATCGAGCCCAGGTCTCCCACATTGCAGGCAGATTCTTTACCACCTGAGACACCTGGGAAGCCCAGCCTAAAGCCTAGATCAGTCTAAGAGTGGGTGTTGCTCTGGGGAGACAGGAAGATGGGGAGAGGCGCATGTCTGTGTGGCAGATGCCCTCTCTGTGAGCTCACACTGGCTGAGCATCTTACCTGCATGAGTTCATCTGATGGTCAACCACTATCCCGTGAGGAGGGGGTCTTAGTCCTGTTTTTCAGGTGAAGAGAGAGAGACTACCCTACTAATCTGAAGCTATCTAGTCAAGTTAATGGCTGAGCCATAATTTGAATCCAACCTTAGCCTCACTACAAAAATCTGCAATTGCTTTTTTAATAGTTATTTATCTTGACTGTGCTGGGTCTTTGTTGCTGTGCACAGGCTTTCTCTAGTTGTGGTGAGCAGGGACGAGTCTCTGGTTGTGGTGCTCACACTTCTGATGGTGGTGGCTTCTCTTGTAGAGCACAGCCTCTAGACCACAGACTTCAGTAGATATGGCACTCGGGCTTAGCTGCCCCGTGGCATGTGGGATCTTAATTCCCCCACCAGGGATCAAACTTGTGTTCCTGCACTGGAAGGCGGATTTTTAACCAGTAGACCACCAGGAAAGTCCCAAGAATCCACAGCTCTTAAGTCAAGGTCAAAAGTACCAATCCAAGAATCTTAGAATAATAAAGAGATACCATCATAATTTTCTACCCCTTCCCAGTAAATATAGTGAAGCCCTGACTCTAGCATTCCTATGAAACGAGAGGCGGTAGCTTTGGTGTGTTCTTCCTCCTGGACAGATCTCTTTCATGAGAAAGAGAAAAGAGGGTTCGGGGCTGAGACAGGCCCCCAGAGGCACCTGTGCTGAAGATCGGGGGCCTCTCGGGATGTGACGTGTTGGGAACAGCAGGACAAGCCAGGCCCGGGCATCCTTGGCCCCGCCTCATCTCCGCATCCCACCCAGCCTCCTGGAGCTGGACGATTCGTGCTTCGGGAAGTCACCTGAATTCCCACGGGGGAGGTGATCTGAGCACCCTGTGTTTGTGTCCTCTCCCTGACAGTCCCCTGCGGCGGGAACATCACTTCCTTCAATGGCACAGTGTACTCCCCCGGCTTCCCCAGCCCCTACTCCAGCTCCCAGGACTGCATCTGGCTGGTCACCGTCCCCATTGGTCACGGCATCCGCCTCAACCTCAGCCTGCTGCAGACAGAGCCCTCTGGAGACTTCATCACCGTCTGGTAGGCCAGCTGCCGGGTCGGCAGGGAAAGGGGCTTGAGCTGGGCTCTCAGCTGGGTCACCCATCTGTCAGTCCAGAAAACCAAGGGCTGGATAGTTTTAAATGGCTGTCAGCCTCCTGGGTCTCAAATTTAGTGGCATAAGAACTCAGCTTCCGTTACCCCTTTGACTCCTCGATGGGAAAGGACTAGCAGGGCAGTGAGGTTCCCCACCTGGAGTTCTGCTGGGGGTCAGTGAAAATACTAATGGATGTGGGAATCTGGATCAATGAACAGACTTTTCTCAGTATTTCCAGAGTCCAAACCAAAATTCTGCGTTTACTGGATAAGCTACCCAGACTAAGGGAAGAGCTGTGCAGTGGGATTTTATGAAGCCCCATGGCACCTCATGCTGAGCTAGTGCTGACCTCAGAACTGTCTGCAGTGATGGAAGTGTTCCATATCTGTGCGGTCCGATATGATAGCCCCTCTCTCCGTGTGGTCCTCGAGCACTTGCATGTGACTAGAGTGACTGANCTACCCAGACTAAGGGAAGAGCTGTGCAGTGGGATTTTATGAAGCCCCATGGCACCTCATGCTGAGCTAGTGCTGACCTCAGAACTGTCTGCAGTGATGGAAGTGTTCCATATCTGTGCGGTCCGATATGATAGCCCCTCTCTCCGTGTGGTCCTCGAGCACTTGCATGTGACTAGAGTGACTGAGGAGCTGATTTTTTAGATTGACTAAATTCTAAATAATTTAAATGTAAATAGTCACGTGTAGCCTAGTGGTTACCAAGTTGGACAGCTCAGCTCTGAGTTTTCCAGTTAGAGTTTCTTGTGTTAATTTTAAAATGTGAGTGTGAATTATTAGTCGGTTAGTACAGTTTCCTCGACAGTTTTTTCCAAACCGCTGAATCTCTGGACAAAGATATCTTTTAAAAATTCCTTTGTTTGGAGCTTCTGGGAATCAGGAGGGGATAGTAGCATTCTGTTCTCAAAATTCCCAGAGTTGGGTAACTGTCACCTGACTGCCCTGAATGGATTTCTCACTGAGTTTCCAGGCAAAGGCTGAGATCAAATGGAAGGGACTAGATAAAATTCCAGGGAAGAAACCCCTGGCCCCAGGAAGGCAACATGGGTGTGTCTCTTTGCTCACTGAAGGCCACTGATGCGCCAGCTAGAACAGGCAGACATGGTGATGCATGGCACACGGGATCTTCTTTCCTCTTGCAGGGATGGGCCGCAGAAGACAGCCCCGCAGCTTGGAGCCTTCAGCCGGAGNATGGGTGTGTCTCTTTGCTCACTGAAGGCCACTGATGCGCCAGCTAGAACAGGCAGACATGGTGATGCATGGCACACGGGATCTTCTTTCCTCTTGCAGGGATGGGCCGCAGAAGACAGCCCCGCAGCTTGGAGCCTTCAGCCGGAGCTTTGCCAAGAAGACAATGTACAGCTCCTCCAACCAGGCCCTGCTCCAGTTCCACCACGAGTCAGCCATGGGCGGGATCTTTGCCGTAGCTTTCTCTGGTCAGTATGAAAGCCTGGTCCAGGAGGGACGAGAGGGCCAGACTTTTCAGTCCAGGCTGGGCTTGCCTCCTGGCCCCTGCATTTGCCAGTTTGGGTTTTGGGGACGAGTGGCATAGCTTCCCCGTCTCAGTATCCTCAGAAGAAAGAAAGTGTTAGTTGCTCAGTCGTGTCTGACTCTTTGCTGCTTCATAGACTGTAGCCCTCCTGGCTCCTCTGTCCATGGAATTCTCCAGGCAAGAATACTGGAGTGGGTAGCCATTCCCTCCAGGGACTGAATTCGGGTCTCCTACACTGCAGGCAGATTCTTTACCATCTGAAGGCAGTAAAGCCTTCAGTGTCCTCAGGGTTATGAGAATTCAGCTGTAGCGATGTGAGAGCTCCCAGCACAGAGCTCCATAAATGTGAGTTTTCCTTCACTGCCACACTAGTAAGGTGGAGAAGCCCACAAGGCTGATCCTTGGTGCCAAGTTCAAGTTCAGAGGCTGCAGGGTGAATCTTCTTATTTGTCTTTCACATCAGCTCCCTGGTATTTTATCCATTTACCTGTGCCCCACCTCATCCCTCAGCACATTCTAGAGAACGGTCTCACTCCAAAGGTATCTAGAGCCTCTGTTGACCCCACAGGAAGTACTGTGCACGAAGGAACTTGGGGAAAATCCAAGTCCAGGAGCATGAACGATGCAAAGTGTGTCTGTCCTTATCAACAGCCTCTTTTCTCGTAAAAGTCCAAGATTATGGTCCCAGGTATTTTCTCATTTTTATTACAGTGGACACAGCTTAGGAAAACTTATAGAGAGTTCTCCATGGGCTTGTGCCCATCGAAGAAATAAGCCCCCGTGTTTACGATTTGCAGAACATTACATCTACATGAACTGGAAATCAGGAAGGCTTGACTTTATTCCTGGCTCCACCTCAGGCCAAGTGTCTGACCTATGTAGGTCTCTCCCTAGCTCAGTTTCTTCACCTGCAGAACGAAGGGCTTGGAGTTCATGACCTCTAAGGATCCTGTGAGTTAGTAAGGCAGCTAATGATGCCGCTTTATAAATGAGGAAATGAGGGCCAAGGAAGGCAAGAGGGCTTGCCCAGGAACCACACAGCTAGAACTGGGAGGAGAACCCAGCCCTTGCAGCTCTGTGCTGGCTGTTGGGGTGAGACCACGTGGTGCTAATACCTCACACATGTATTATCGAAATTTGAATGCATTCAGCCCCAAGTCCTCGGGAGAGGTAGTGATATTGAGGCAGGAAGAGATTGCAACAACACTGTTGAGGGCACGGGCAGCTCCAGTCACCATTCCCAGGAGTGTTGGCCCAGGTGAGCATGACATGGTGGTGAGACCCTGCCCTCTCGGTCTGCCTTCATACCCACACCCCTCTGGTTGGGCACACCTCTCACCCGATGAACAGGACCCAAGGTTTTGTTTTTGTTTTGTTTTTGTCTTAGTCTTCATTGCTGACTCAGTAGTTGTGATGAACAGGCTTTGTTGCTCCTCGGCGTGTGGGAGGATTGAACCCATGTCCCCTGCATTGGCAGGTGGATTCTTAACCACTAGACCACCAGGGAAGCCCCAAGACCCCAGTTTTGAAGGCTCTGTTATTTGACTCTGTGGGACTTGCCCACAGACTGGTAGAGTGTGGACTCCAGCATCATAGACTTGGGTTCAGACTTCTGCTCTACGTTAGCTGCATGACCATGAGGCGGTCCTTGGACTTTTCTGAGCCTCAGCATCACTACCCACAAGATGGGAATCAGATCAGTGCCTAATCTCACAGAGTTGAATGAATTCATGCAGGGGAATGCTTAGCTCTAGGCAGAGAGTATTAAAGATACTCAATAATGTGTAGTGCTTGAGAATAGACTTTTCTTCACTCAGTATAATCCTGGAGATTAATCCAAGTTATTACATGTAATAATTGTTGTTCAGTCACTAAGTCGTGTCCAGTTCCACAACCCCATGGGCTGTAGCATGCCAGGCTTCCCTATCCTTCATTGTCTCTTGGAGTCTACACAAATTCATGTCCATTGAGTGATGCTGTCTAACCATCTCATGAGATGGTTACATGTAATAGGACTTTGTTCCTTTCTATTGTTAAATTTCATCCACTGTTAGCAATTTGATCTCTGGTGCGAATAGCTGACTCACTGGAAAATGAGCTCCTCTGTGTGTCCTGGCCACTGTGCCCCTGATGCCCTCAGATGAGACATGAGACCCTTCACTGCCAACTCAGACCAAGGCCTCACGGGCCAGAGGAGCAGGCAAGGCCTGGGTGAGAGGATCAACGCAGGCCAGCAGGTTCGGGTGGGAGATACGCTTTGCAAGGGGCCAAGTGAACAAGAAGGCACCTTCCACCTACTCCTTGGGTTTTTGATAAATTGTAGAATATTAGCAATATGTAAAAAGTGTGTAACATATATGTGTGTATTTCAAGAAGAAAAATAAGATGAACACCCACAGCTGAGCCTGCAAAAAAGACCACCAGTGCTCTTGAAGTCCCGTGCACCACCTCCAATACGCCCCCTGCCCAACTCCCCAGAGTTAATCAGGGTTATGAATTTTGCTAAATTTTCTGCTGACCTTTCATTGCTTTTCATTATGATTTTACTCCATAGGTGTATGTCTCCAAAAATATATATTGTTCCATTTAGCATGGTTTTTCTGTTATGTAAGTAGAATTGTTCAGTAAGTGTTCTTCTGTGACCTGCTTTTTTTCATTCAAAATTAAGCTTTAGAAATTCATGCTGATGCCTGTGACTAGATTAGTTTCACTTTTCAATGCTGTCTAGTATCTTGTTGTGTGAAAATAGTGGTTTATCTAGTATATTCTTAATAGGCATTTAAATTACTTTATTTCAAACAATATGAACATTGTTGCACATTCCTTCTTATGAACAAGAGTTTCTCTAGGGTACATGCCTGTGTGGAATTGAGAGGTTGTAAGTATTCACATACTCAGTTTTACTGCTGCTGCTGCTGTTGCTAAGTCGCTTCAGTCGTGTCCGACTCTGTGCGACCCCAGAGACAGCAGCCCACCAGGCTCCCCCATCCCTGGGATTCTCTAGGCAAGAATACTGAAGTGGGTTGCCATTTCCTTCTCCAGTGCATGAAAGTGAAAAGTCAAAGTGAAGTCGCTCAGTCGTGTCCAACTCTTAGCGACCCCATGGACTCCTCCATCCATGGGATTTTCCAGGCAAGAGTACTAGAGTGGGGTGCCATTGCCTTCTCCGACTCAGTTTTACTAGCTAAGGCCAAATCGACCTCACAAAGCAGTTTTAACAGCTCCCACGCTTCCTTGTCATGGAGATAAAGCTTCTATAGCACTACATTCTTGCAAACACTGGGTTTTACTGGACTTTAAATTTTTGCCAACCTGGTGAATGGCATTTCACTTTTCTGTTGATGATGAGGGTAAGCATTCTTTCTTATCATCATTGACTTTGCGTGCTTCCTGCTCTCTGAAATATCTGTTCCTCATACAGCTTTCTTTCCCCAAGAAGAGCGGGAATAAACAAGTTTAGACAAAATCCTTGTGATCTGTAAAACATGCTATGAAAGAAACAGATAAGATAGCAAACAAAAGCATAGAGAATCTACTTCGTGTAGAATAATTGAGGGAAACGTGTCTTAAGAGGTGGTATTTGAGACAAGAACTAAAGAAAAGGAAGGAGCCAGACTTGCAAAGAGTAGAAATTGGGAATGGAGTAGGGGAAAGAATGTTTGCCTTTTTATAGGCAAACATTAGCCCTAAATAAATTTCTATTCATAGAAGAACCAAAAAGAAGAAAAGTACCTTAAGGAGACAATATGCTACAGTATTGTCAAAAATGACAAAATAGGATTTGAATTGCAGAGAAAAATGCCGTTAGAAACATACAGCTTGGGAAATAGGAGCAAATTTTAGAAAGCATCTACTTCTAGCATAATAGTTTAGGTAATGTGGACTCCAAATAAGAGTTATCTGGCTGAGAGATTAATAGAAGGGGAACTCATACCCCACCTATTAGGATACGATGAGAAGAACCCATCACTTCCTTGTAAAGACGCACAACCTGAATCTAATCATGAGGAATCAGACCAACCTAAACTGAGGATAATGTAATAACTAGAAGTTAGCTGGTGTATAATTTTCAAAAGTGTAAAAGTCAAGGAAGGTCAAGGCAAGACTTTAGAACTGTTTTGGTCTAAAGGAGACTAAGAAACATAACAACGAAATGCAATGCATGTTTCTGAACTGGATACATTAGCTATTAAGGACTTTATTGAGACAAGTGGTAGAAATTGGATGGAATACAAGGATTAGATGGCAGTAATGTATCAGTATTAATTTCCTCCTTTGGTGCTTGTATTGTGATTGTGTGGGAGAATGTGCCTATTTTTAGGAAATACACACTGGACTATTCTGTGGTTATGGGATGTCACGTTGGCAACTTAACTTTCATTTGGTTCATGGAGAAAGTTTTGTTACTATAATTCCAACTTTTCCTACACCTTTGTGATTGTTACAGATTAAAAGTTTTATTTATGAGGGGAGCCAGCTATAAAAAACAAAAGTTTTAAAGAATTGCAATTGCACACTTTAAACTGGCATACAAACCAGCAAAGAGCAGAATTGACGCTATAGAAAAACAACTCAGAGATGTGGAGGCCAAACCGGAAAGGCGCTATATGAAGAGAGAAAAGGACAAGGCCTTGAAAATGATAAAGGAGAAGATGGTGAGTAAAGAGACCCAGTGTCCAGAGAGCCAGCATACTGACCAGAAGCCTTTCTGAGGAGAAAAACCCGACGGGTGGAATAGAAATAATAGAATACAACTCTTCTGAGGTTAAGGAAAAATCTGTGCATATAGTATAAAGAGTCCACTGTATACCAGGAGAAATCCAAAACAGCCTGGCAAGTTTTCCAGTTTATAAGGGTGAAGGGTAGAAGAGAGGTACTGGAACCCAGGCTGAGAAAACTAACTACAAGAAGCCAAAATCAACAATTCTCAGATTACATGAAAATTCCCAGAAGTTTTCCATTCCAGAAAATGAAAGAGAGATTTTTAGAGACGTTCAAGGAAACAAAATTGTTGGGAGCTTCACATATGCAGCAAGAGATAGTCATTTGCAGATACCCAAGAACTTAAAATGAGATGAATAAGAGCTTAAAGTGAGCGTCAGCCAAAGTCTCACTTTGAACTGTTAACTCGAGGATGTAGCTACCCAACAAAGGTTGAACAAATAACTCAATATAGAGATAACTATAAATAACTCGATAGAGAAACTGTATAAAAGAGAAGATAAAATGGGATGAGTTGACTAATCACAGATTTAGGTCTAATAATAATTGAAAATATAGATTTAAAACAATCCAAATACAATTCATTCTTAGAAGTTTAAAAGTAATCATTTCATATTAACAAATGCCCAGATATTTTTAGAAGAGGGAGAGGAAAAAGTAAATGTCTTCATCTTCCATGGTAGAGGAATCAATAGATATCAATTAGTGATTTTATAATTAGAAAAAGAAGGATTCCAAGTATATATTTGAAACTCAACTACAGTACTTCCAAATTGCTAAAAGAAAAAAAATGAAGCAAAGCATAATTCACAGAGAAAGAGAAGAAAACAAAGAGAGCTGTGTAGAAGCAAAGCTATAGAAAACACAGAATAAGCACAAGTTAAAAAAAAGTTCAATTATTATGACAAATACGAATTTATTAAAGCCCAACTCCCTATTAAAAACACAAAGACTCTTATATTAGGCTAAATACAGTATAACTAGACTTTATAATAGAGTTTTCCATAGCAGGAACACCACTAAGACAGTGTGACAGCTTTAAAATAAAAGCTGGTGGTGATATATTTTATAACCACAATAATAACAAAGAAAAGAATTCAAAGCAAAAGCATTCAATAGAAAAAGTGGGTTCTTTCATATTAAAGAATAATCTGTAGTGATCCTTTAAAAATGGTAATCCCATTGTGGAGGTTGCAGAGAGCAACCCACTTAGTGGTGGGAAGTCTGAGCATACATACCAGAAGATTAACACAATGTGATTAGCCACAGTCAAGACATTTTCAGGTATCTACACAGCTCATAATGTTCTCCTTAACTTCCCCACTCACGCGGGCATCTGTCGGCTGTATTTGTACGTCATGACCCCCCTCCACATGCACCCCCAACCCCAGGAATGGGAACTGAAACTAAAGGTGGCACCTGCCCTGATTCCAGCAGAGAGAAATAGGATGCTCTCTCTCGGAAACTCGAGATTGAACCTGAGAGATTCTGTTTCTGCCTGGACTTGTCTCCTGAAGAGGGAAGGTGTAAACCCAAGTGCAGTGGATTGCCTGTCTTCTACCATCCATGGAGACTGAGAGACAGAAAACTCCTGCGTACAGGAGAACCACCGCGACAGACACAGAGGAGTGTTTCCAGGACTCCTGGTGGGCCCACAGGGGCTTGTCCTCTACTTTTATGAAGTCTACGTACAAAGGCACCCTTGGGTTCACTTTTCTCTTGAGAGGCTTCTTCAACCCTGAGCGGTTTTGTATTGCTTACACCCAGGGTTCCTAATTAACAATTATATCTCAGTTCAGTTCAGTTCAGTCGCTCAGTCTTGTCCAACTCTTTGCAACCCCATGAATCTCAGCACGCCAGGCCTCCCTGTCCATCACCAACTCCCGGAGNCCAGTGTCTAAGACTCTACACTCCCAGTGAAGGGGCCCAGGTTCCATCCTTGATCAGGGAACTAGATCCCACACGCGAGGCTGTTTGCTTCTGTTCCTGGTATAATCACAGTCATCACTGCTACAGTTTACGGAGGCTATATGTTTCATGCTTTACATATATCATTTATTTTAATACTATAATTTATAGTATATTATAATATCATATAATGTATAATATCATGTAATATATAATCTTAATATATAATTATATAACATAACATATATGTGTAGATATATGACATTTAGTGTAATACCGCAGCAGTGTAAGGTACAAGTTCTCTTTCTGGGCTGGAAATGGAGAAGCATTTGCACAGAAAGGCAATAATTTGTTCAAGATCACATAGATAGTAAGTGACAGAGGTGGAGTCTAAATCCAGGTGCTCAGTTCAGCTCAGTCGCTCAGTCGTGTCCGACTCTTTGCGACCCCATGGACNGTAATACCGCAGCAGTGTAAGGTACAAGTTCTCTTTCTGGGCTGGAAATGGAGAAGCATTTGCACAGAAAGGCAATAATTTGTTCAAGATCACATAGATAGTAAGTGACAGAGGTGGAGTCTAAATCCAGGTGCTCAGTTCAGCTCAGTCGCTCAGTCGTGTCCGACTCTTTGCGACCCCATGGACTGCAGCACGCCTGGTCTCCCTGTCCGTGACCACTTCCCGGAGTTTACTCAGACTCATGTCCATTGAGTCGTTGATGCCATCCACCCGTCTCATCCTCTGTCATCCCCTTCTCCTCCCGCCTTCAATCTTTCCCAGCATCAGAGTCTTTTCCAATGAGTCGGCTCTTTGCAGCAGGTGGCCAAAGTATTGAAGCATGAGCTTCACATCAGTCCTTCCAATGAATATTCAGGACTGATTTCCTTCAGGATGGACTGATTGGATCTCCTTGCTGTCTAAGGGACTCTCAAGAGTCTTCTCCAGCACTACAGTTCAAAAGCATCAATTATTCAGTGCATAGCTTTCTTTATAGTCCAACTCTTACATCCATACGTGACTACTGGAACAACCATAGCGGTGACTAGACTCAAAATCCCATGTGCTTACCTCTGCCCTATACTCTGTACAAATCAAATCCAGTTAACTCTTGGGTTTGAGGATGCCTTATTGTTGTCTTTGTGTATGTATCATCCCCACATGTGAGTTAAGAAGTGATCCCAGCCAACTGGCCAAGCCTGAGTCTCAGCAGTGTAAGGGCACTGACAGAATCAGAGACCAGCTCTCACCACAGAGCAGTTTAATGAGGGGAGTCAGAATTTTGCTTGATGCGCTCAGAGGCCGGCTGGCTTTCCAGTGGTTGTCCTCTACACCAGGGATGAGCCACTGTGTTGGCATTTGTTCCACCTCCATCCCACATACCTGGTATTTCTCTTTCTTTCTCCAAGTGCACTGCCCAACGAATGAGCTTCTGACGGATTCCACAGGTGTGATCCTGAGTCAGAGCTATCCTGGCAGCTATCCCCAATTCCAGATCTGCTCTTGGCTGGTGAGAGTGGAGCCCGAATATAACATCTCCATCACAGTGGAGTACTTTCTCAGTGAGAAGCAGTATGATGAGTTTGAGATCTTTGATGGTAAGTAAATTAAATTGTTCCCCACTGCAGACAGTACCGACTGGCTTAAACCCTAGGAATCTATGACACAGCTTCCCAGTTAGGACTTTCCAGATGTTCCACACAAGGTCTTTCTCTACCACAGGAACTCCAGTACCATAGAAGTTGATGAGTTATATGATCCAAACAGTGGGGCTGCTGGTATTGCAGCCTGGACCTGCTATAACACCCTCCCTTAAATCTAGCCACCACGCAAAGCTGGCACCTTGAATGCTAGCCAGTAGATGGGTCATAGTGAAGAGTATGCAGCCTCCAAAACCCAAAGAAGCCTACCAAACACTGTGCTTCTTTCTTGATGGTAGGAGGATAAGGTACAATAACCTGCTCTTTAATTTGGAGGAAATGTCTCAGCATGCCCTGGGCCATAGGACCCTAAAAAGTTCACCTGATTCTTTATAGGATTTCTCTCCCACCCTCTGGAGTGCCTGTGTCTTGCAAAGGCATCTATACTGGTGGTTCCTTCTGGCACATCAGATCTAGTTAATACAATGTCATCCAGATAGTAAGTCAATAAGCTATATGCTGCAGGAGGTCCAGATGGTCCACATATCTTCCTACTACATTATAACAGAGCAGGAGAATTAACATAGCTCCAGGGCAAGACATGGATGTATACTGTTGTCTATTTCATGTCAATGCAAATTGCTTATGATTCTCCTTTCTAGTGGGTATAGAAAAGAATTCCTTGCTAGATCAGTTCCTGCATTCCATATAACCAAGGCGACAATAATCTACTCTAATGAGGCTACTATGTCTGGCATAGCTACTGCCGTTGAGGCTTCCATGGGGTTAAGTTTCGGAAAGAAGACTCCATTTCTTACCAGTCCTAGCCATATATACCCCCGTTGTAACAAAGGAGCCTTGAGAGTCCTTTGGGTTCCGAGTAGCAGCATCAAATTCACATGCTCTGTATACAGAAGTCTTCGAAATATCCAGACATTCCCTTTTCTCCAATATTCAGTTATCTGAATTACTAGTGGTAGGTCTTTGGGGATAACAACTTGGGGAATCAGCACTATATACATTGGTGGTGTTTTGCAAGGATCTGTTTCATCAGGACCCAGCCTCTCCTTCAGCCAAAGTATTCTGGCTCAAGTCTCCAAATTATCCCAGTGATTGGACCTTTCTATGCCCTTTTGGTTATATATTCATGATCTGTTTTGTTCAGATGTTCATTTGTTTTTGGCTGTCCATCTATCTTGCCCTGAGGAACGTCACGTTCTGAGATCCATCTCCATAGAGCCTATAGATCAGGCCCTCCTGGTTGCCACCCCAGCTTTGCTGCCCATTTTAGGAATCACCCCAGCCTTTCTCCTGACTGTTCAGTGCTTCCACCTGGCCTCTGCATTTGGACTCCTCTCCTTCACAGCAATACTGGCAAGCCCGACTCTGTGGCGGCATCTCCTCCCATCAGTTTCTGCCCACGGAGGATAGCTATTACTCAGGTTGTTGACGATGCCGGTCCTCACCTGCTCCACAGTGCATTTCTTATTGCTTTCTGTGTCCCCCAGATCCTTCTGAAGGTCACAGTCAGCTGGTGGGCATTCTGGTCTAATACAGCAGACCTATCCCAGCATGCCATTTCTCTGAACCCCTTGACCCTTTCCTTCAGAGCTGTCACAGCAGTTCTGATGACTTTCCTACATGTAATACGGTCCATTACTTTTCCCATGCTCCCAAGCGCTGTCTCAGCAGCATATGAGAACTATCACTCAGCGCTCTTTGCAGGATAATAAATCCTGTGTTTTGCATTATCCAGCTTTGTACTCTGCAGCCCTTGAATCGGCCCTCTTGGAATGCACTTCCAGACATTTAAGGTGGAAAAAAAAAAAAGAAGAAGAAGAGGGAGGCCCTTCTGGAAGAGCCCTGGGAAGGAATATTGGGGAGCTGTGTTATTTATGACACTGAGACCTGATGTTTCCTCTAGCTTTATTGCTATATATTCATTCATATTTTTTCCTATCTGGCAGGCCCTGAGCCATTTTTTAATAGGCACAAGTAAGATGGTAAGGTAGAAAAAGTTCCCAAGTTAAAAACCAGCTCTTCCATTAACCAGCATCTTGACCTTGGGCAGGTCCCAGGAGAGCAAATAGATGTCATCTCACCTGCCAACCACTCTGCGTTGCCAGGGACTTCTTCGATCCCTGCTTTAGGGTTCAGGAGGAAGATATCCTCGCGCAAGGCCTGTGGATGCGAGAGAGGAGTGGATAGACCGATGACGGTGCTGAGTTACCGTCTCGAATCTTCACGCCTTCACTTGAGGAGGGGGAAATGGAAGGCGGTTCCGATTAAGGCATCAAGGTTAGTATCTCTGGTAACCGCAATAGTCTGTGATCCCGTGTCCGCCATCTTCCCACAGGGCCCTCGGGACAGAGTCCTCTGCTGAAAGCCCTCAGTGGGAATTACTCGGCTCCCCTGGTCGTCACCAGCTCGAGCAACTCCGTCTACCTGCGCTGGTCGTCTGACCATGCCTACAACCGGAAGGGCTTTAAGATCCGGTATTCAGGTGAGTGAAACTTAAGGACTCATGGGAAGGGCCGCAGCCCCTGAGCCCCTTCAGTTTCTCACCCAAAGCAATAAGCCATGGGCCACATTCTCGACGGCGGTGCAGCTTCTCCACGAGCCTGGAGACCGGCAGCCCTTCTCTTCCGCTGAGTCTCTCTCACCTGTAGCTGCAGAGTATCCTTGACGTCCCACCTCCCCTCTCTCCACCTCCCCAGTTTTAACGTCTTCCTTCTTGCTGCTCCCACTGCCAACCTGTGTCTTTTAGATAAGTTTATCGTATATGAGCTGCTGATGCCTATAGGTGGTCCTGTCCCTAACACTGTTGAAATGTTAATAAAGGTCCCTTAAAACCGAAAAATCCTAAAGATGTGGGTCTCCAAGTGGCATTTACTAGACAAGCAGCAAGCAGTGGGCTGTATTCCCAGCCCGGAGCCTCTCGTGGTCTGCAAGCCCCGTCTCATAGGCAGAGTCAGACTGAGGGCTGCGCCAGCTAACTATCTGCCAGGACACAAAACTATCCTTAGAGAGGTAATAAGGCGGAGGAAATCAAGGCCAGCTGAGCTCCATCTGGGCACTACTGTCTATCACTGGGAGGAAAACGTGAAAAACTGCCTGCTGCCCACGTTGCAGGGTAGTGGATCCATTGAACCGCTGGCCGCTTCTGTGAGCTTGGGAGCAGAAATGAATGACCTAAGACCATAGCCAGTTCCACCAGGGGCTGGTCCCTCACAGCACTCTTTCCCTGGCTGCATTGGGCCTGAAAGAAAGTGAAAGTCGCTCAGTCGTGTCCAACTCTTTGCGACCCCATGGACGGTAGCCCATCAGGTTCCTCTGTCCATGGAATTCTCCAGGCAAGAATACTGGAGTAGCTTGCCATGTCCTCTTCCTCCAGGGGATCTTCCCCACCCAGGGATCACACCTGGGTCTCCCACATTGCAGGTAGATTCTTTACCATCTGAGCCACCAGGGAAACAGCATTTGGCCTGTGTTTCAAACAAATGTTTGGCAAATTGTCAAAAAATATTGATTAGGAGGGATGTCAAAACGTAGCCTGAGTTGCCTCTTGTCTCAGCCCATCTCTTTGCACAGGCTGCCCACTTGGAAGACCAGCCCAAACTTAGCTGGTCTAGCTTTATTGCTATATAAAGCTAGAAATCTTAAGAAACTCTTGAGTAGGGGTGGCCCCAGGTGAGGGCCAACCAAGAAAGCTGAAGGGATCCTGGGAGGAGGAGGAGCTTCACTTTCTCAGAGTCCATTTCCTCTGCAAAGTAGACCCCAATTCCTTTCCCCCCACATACACACCAGAGGGAGGGTGGCTTCACGCCCTTCAGCTAGCTGGGCTGCATCACCCGCTAGTTGAATGATGATTAAAAAAGTCACTCAGCCTCTTCAGGTCTCTGTTCTTCTTGGTGGAGAAGAAACCTTAAGCTACTGTCAGGGAGACTCAGGCTGATTTCCTAGCAGCTACTAACACAAAAGAGAAAAAAGCAATTTAGTAGCATTTCACTGTGCCGATTGCTACCCCCTGAACTAGAAGTCATTAAGGAGTTGCCCTTGGCTTGATGTTTTTAAAGATTAATCACATGTTTGTGGGTAATGAGTCACTTATAATACATACACCACTGCAGAAAGTGAATTAATTACATGGTGAAACAATGAGTCCTTAATGGAAACACAGGAGAATCTTGTAATTTGCCCATGCCTCCATCACTATGACTAAGTATATTTTATAACTGAGATTCTTATTTGTGACTGAGGTAGACTTGTGGATACCACATAAACAGGACGCAGTTGGCAAAGCAGAAGCAAAGGAGGGTGTCTGCCTTGGAAGGGGAGGTTTGAGAATGTCAGTTTCACCAGCAGAGGGATGTAATCGCATAAGAGGCCAGCGGATACAGGAAGGGGCCTGGCATCTCTGTCCTGACTTAGCCCGTGCCAGGGATGCTGAAAGCAGATGAACGGGCTTGCCCTTTGTGCTCCTTCGGTCAGCTCTCTTTCCTGGCCTCACAGAACTTTCCCCTGAGGCTCCCTGGCAGAGGTTTGTGTTGCAAGGTCTCTGAGGCGGGGGTCTTTGTCTAGTCTCTTCACTGTCATATTCCCAGCACTTAGAATAGCACCTGACATGTAAGAGACACTTGATGTCTGTCTGTTGGATAAATGAATGAAATAAATTGAAATTGTATGTCAAGGGGAAATGAGGACTGTGGGTTTCAAGTCCTGGATTGCCACAACTCCCTCTTCCCCTCCAGCCCCGTACACAACAGAAAGCAGGACTCGGACTATTGATTGAGCACAGAGTGCCCTGCACCAGGCTAGGGGCTTTACAGACAAGCTCCGTTTAAATTATCCCAAAACCTATGAGGAAGGCATTGCCAATCCCAACATTCAGGTGAGGAAAGTGGGGCTAAAAGAGCCTGAGAGATTTGTCTCACGTCACAGACCTGTGGAAAGTTGGGAAGTGGAACTCAAGCGCAGCCCTGACTCCAGAGGCCTCAGCCCTGCAGTCACATCTTTCTGAAACCAGCCACATGAGATTGCTTTCTGTGGCTCTTTGGGAGCTAGCAGGATCTGAGAGCCTGAACTTAGTTGCAGAAGCTGCGCTGCCTCCAGACCCAGGGTGGCCCAGTGCGTCACAGAACTTTCTCCTTTCTTTTCTTGTTGCTCCTCCCCTTTCCCCCCTTTCTCTTCCTTCTCGTCCCTTCTCTTTTCCTTTCTTTTCTTTTCGTTTCTTTGGCCGGCCTAGACTGATTGCTTTTCTGTAGCGACTTCCTAACTAGCAGTCGACCTGGCAGTGGTGAAGAGGGGAAGGAGAGGGAAAAGCAAGGCGGGGGGTGGAGGGTGGGGGGCTGCATGAAGAAGGACCACCTCTGTCTTCCCGCTGAACGTGGTCCCTGACCCTCATCTTGCCACGCAGCTCCCTACTGCAGCCTGCCCAGGGCTCCCCTCCATGGCTTCCTTCTGGGCCAGACCACCACCCAGCCTGGAGGCTCCATCCACTTTGGCTGCAATGCCGGCTACCGCTTGGTGGGACACAGCATGGCCATTTGTACCCGGCACCCCCAGGGCTACCACCTGTGGAGTGAAGCCATTCCTCTCTGTCAAGGTAAGAAGCTGGTGGGGGAGAGGTGACAGGGTGCTTGGGTCCTACCCACAACTTGGGCTTGTCCCAGGACCAATCACTTCCAAATGTGGGATTACTCATGGATGATTAATTCATTCTTTCAGCAAACATGTATTGAGGATCCATAATGTCTGAAGCCCTAGAGATATACATATGTGTAAAACAAAGCCTCAGTGTTTTCAGAGCAGAGAAGGAGATGGATTGTTGTNGTAATATCACGTTTCCATCATCAGCTCTTCCTCTGTGGTGAGCAGGGGAGTTTTTTCGTCCTTAAATGGTCAAGCTGGGACTATCATGGCACAATGGAAGGGAGCAAAAAGGCACTCATCTGTACTAAAAATGGTAAATCATCTCAGGCTGTAGTATAATGCCACCTTTTCTTTATGTTTTTGTTTTAGTGTGCCCAGAGGAGCATGGCCTCGGAATCATTAACTCACGAGCTCGCTGGGCAGCATGTGGGTCTCATGCCTCCAGTTTTATTGTTTGAGGCATGCCTTATGCTCCTGTTGCGCGGTTTCTTTGCTAAGCAAGCCCACTTGGTTTTGTGGATAAGCAAACCTGCTTTCTCAAGTGATCACTAACTTACAGGAGCCTCCCATGTGTTTTTCTTTACTCACAGTCCTCTAGTGGGATTAACTATTTAATCACCTATGTAGTCCCTTTTGCTGTTGTTGTTCAGTCGCTAAGTCGTGTCTGACTCTTTGCAACCCCATGGGCTGCAGCGTGCCAGGCTTCCCTGTCCTTCACCAACCCCCAGAGCTTACTCAGTCTCGAGTCCCTTCAGTTGGTGACACCATCCAACCATCGTATCCTCTGTTGCCCTCTTCTCCTTCTGTCCTCAATCATTCTCAGCCTCAGGGTCTTTTACAGTAAGTTGGCTCTTCACATCAGGTGGCCAAAGTATAGGAGTTTCAGCTTAAGCATCAGTCCTCCCAATGAATATTCAGGGTCAATTTCCTTTAGGATTGACTAGTTTAATCTCCTTGCAGTCCTAGGGACTCTCAAGAGTCTTCTCCAGTGCCACAGTTTGAAAGTATTGATCCTTTGGTACGCAGCCTTTTTTATGGTCCAACTTTCAATCCATACACAATACTGGAAAAACCATAGCTTTGACTATATGGACCTTTGTCGGCAAAGTGATGTTTCTACTTTTCAATACTCTGTGTCTGTCATAGCTTTTCTCCTAAGGAGCAATCATCTTTGAATTTCATGGCTACAATCACTGCAGAAAATAAAGAAATAAAATCTATCACTGCTTCCACTTTTCCCCCATCTATTTGCCATTGAGTTGATGGGACCAGATGCCATGATCTTAGTTTTTTGAATGTTGAGTTTTAAGCCTGCTTTTTCACTCTTTTCTTTCACCCTCATCAAGAGGCTTCTAGCTCCTCTTTGTTTTCTGTCATTAAAGTAGTATCATCTGCATACCTGAGGTTGTTTATATTTCTCCCAGGAATCTTGATTCCAGCTTGTGAGTCATCCAGCCTAGCATTTCACATAATATACTCTGCACATAAGTTACTTAAGTAGGGTAACAATATACCTTGTCATAGGCTATATGAGCCTTGTCGTATTTCTTTCCCAGTTTTGAAACAGTCCATTGTTCCATGGCTGGTTCTAACTGTTGCTTCTTGACCCACATGTAGATTTCTCAGAAGCAGCTGAGGTGGTCTGGTATTCCCATCTCTTTAAGAATTTTCCACAGTTTGTTGTGATCCACACAATCAAAGCCTTTAGCATAGTCAATGTCTCTTTACACTGTCCCTATCAAACTGAGTATACAGCAGAGATAAGCAGGCGGAGGGTCAGCCTTGAGAATGGGAGGCTTTATATCTAAGAATTAAAGGAGCTTACTCTGGGATACCTGCTCCTACTTGAGCATCCCCAATTCTCTGAAAGGGGTTCTTTTCTTTTTCTTCCTTCCTTCCTTCCTTCCTTTCTTTTTTTTTTAAGTCAGTTTAAAACCATCTCTATTTAGTTTGGAAAATGGCTGCCTGGCTGCCTCTCCACTGTATCTGTGTGAAGGGATGGAGAATTGGCCTCACCACATAGCTCCCTCCTGTATATATTTTGTGCTGCAGCTTCTCAGCTCCATTTAATCCACTGACATATTTCTATCCATATTTCATCTTCAAAAGGTTCTTNTACTTCCTTCCTTCCTTTCTTTTTTTTTTTTAAGTCAGTTTAAAACCATCTCTATTTAGTTTGGAAAATGGCTGCCTGGCTGCCTCTCCATCCCTTCACACTGTATCTGTGTGAAGGGATGGAGAATTGGCCTCACCGCATAGCTCCCTCCTGTATATATTTTGTGCTGCAGCTTCTCAGCTCCATTTAATCCACTGACATATTTCTATCCATATTTCATCTTCAAAAGGTTCTTTTTCCGTCTCCTCTGCTGATGATCTTCCCACTTTCTTCTCTGTTATGAGGCTTTTCCCTTTTATTGCTCTTTACTATCATCCTACTAGGGCCTCAAGGGAGAGGAAAAATAAAAATATGTTCTCAGAACACCATCTTGAAGCAGACAGGCTCACGACATTTTTCTCCCCTGCCAGCTCTTTCCTGTGGGCTTCCTGAGGCCCCCAAGAATGGAATGGTGTTTGGCAAAGAGTACACAGTGGGGACCAAGGCTGTATACAGCTGCAGTGAAGGCTACCATCTTCAGGCAGGTGCTGAAGCTACAGCAGAGTGTCTGGAGACAGGCCTGTGGAGCAATCGCAATGTACCCCCACAATGTGTCCGTGAGTGCTTGGGTAGGGGAGGCGGGTATGTCGGGGGGGACTGGGTAAGCAGCTGAAAAGATTCCTGCAAGGAGTGAGCGAAATAGGAAAAACATGCCCATAGAGGCTGGGACTCAGATCTGAGACAAGTAGATATCTCCATCTACCAGCTTGGGTTCCCATTTGAAATTGCTTCAAAACATCGACAGACCACTGTTCCCTGAGATGTACCCATAAACCATCACAGAACCTCAAGATGACTGGTCCACTTCCTCTTGGATCAAAAAAGTATTAGAAAATCGACATGAATGTCCTTTGATCACAAGACTCTAAAACAACAGAACGAGTGAGTGACAGTCGCTCAGTCGTGTCCGACTCTTTGTGATCCCATGGACTATAGCCTGCCAGACTCCTCTGTCCATGGACTTCTCCAGGCAAGAATATTGGAGTAGGTTGCCATTTCCTTCTCCAAAACAACAGAGGTACTGTTCAATTTGAAGGCCAGTGGGCAACCTAATGGGCCATATCCAGTCTGATGATATGAGGTTTTTTGTTTTGGTTTTGGTTTGGCTCTTTGGCCTATGCAGTGCTTTATAAAAATATTTTGTAACCTTACAGCCAATTCATGTTGATGTATGGCAAAAACCATCACAATACTGCAATTACCCTATGATTAAAAATAAAATTAATAGTTTGAATTTCTTTCCAAAGAAAGATTTTTTAATCAGAAGACTTTTACATAAAAATCCTATTTCTAGCTTCCTTTGGAAAAGGTAGATCTGACCACCTGGAATTTTTAGTCTCACATCCACAATCAAAACCAACAGAGTGCCAGCTCCCCCCTATTTTTTTTTGATTTGGCAGATCTGCCACCCCAGTTGTTTGCCACATTCCACACCCAGCTCACTTCATTCATAGACCACATCTGCCTGGGGACTGAAGGTTCTGAGAGTCTCATGACTGCATTATGATCCCCCAGTCCCCAGCGCTGGGCTCTTGCCTGTGTCATCCTTAATTAATGAATGAATCTTCCTTTCCGCTTCGTACCTCCCCAGCTGTGACCTGTCCTGACATCAGCAGCATCAGTGTGGAACACGGTCGATGGAGGCTCATCTTCGAGACGCAGTACCAGTTCCAAGCCCAGCTAATGCTCATCTGTGACCCTGGCTACTACTACACCGGCCAAAGGGTCATNTTTAGTCTCACATCCACAATCAAAACCAACAGAGTGCCAGCTCCCCCCTATATTTTTTTTTTGATTTGGCAGATCTGCCACCCCAGTTGTTTGCCACATTCCGCACCCAGCTCACTTCATTCATAGACCACATCTGCCTGGGGACTGAAGGTTCTGAGAGTCATCATGATTGCATTATGATCCCCCAGTCCCCAGCGCTGGGCTCTTGCCCGTGTCGTCCATAATTAATGAATGAATCTTCCTTTCTGCTTCGTACCTCCCCAGCTGTGACCTGTCCTGACATCAGCAGCATCAGTGTGGAACACGGTCGATGGAGGCTCATCTTCGAGACGCAGTACCAGTTCCAGGCCCAGCTGATGCTCATCTGTGACCCTGGCTACTACTACACCGGCCAAAGGGTCATCTACTGCCAGGCCAATGGCAAATGGAGCCTCAACAACTCTATGCCCACCTGCCAAAGTAAGCCCAGGAGGAAAGGTGGGCAAGTTTGGCACAATGCCTCCAACTCGAACTGTCTCATAACATGGGCTGAGGAGGGAAGAGGGAAGAATGGGGTATAGCCAGGGATTGCAGCGAACCTCCTTTTGAACACTCACCTAGAACCAGGAGCTGGGGAGAGCCCTTCTCCTTTAAGGAAGCACTTCTCAGCATCTTGTCATCTTATTTAAAAGCTGCCTCTGCCAGGTGAGCATCCGCTAATTCATTAATTCAACCTTCATGCCAGGTAGTATGTGGTACCTGGTATAGAGGTATGAGGATAAAAGCTTGTGGCTCCTGCCCGCCAGGAGCTTAGAGTCTACTGGAGAGGCAGACAAATAAAGAAGCAAGGATACCAAAGTGTGATGAGACCTAGAATGGAGGTGTGTGGGGGAGGAATGAGCAGAGTGCAAGGGACAGGCCACCTGAGGGTGCCTGTGTCTCCTTCTCCATTGTGCATTGCTTTTCTCTGGTTCTTTGAGACAGTTTCAGAGGTCAGGGTCTCTGGGAAGCGACTCTAAGATGGAGATTTGTTAGGCAGTGCTCGTGGGATCACCATCTGAGGAAGGGAAGGGGAGGGGGGAGAGGAAAGGAATAGGGAGGGGAGGGGAGGCTGTCTCTTATACACATCTTAGATTTTCCAACTGAAGTTCCACCTATGGACATTTTTTCGCCTCATTATTGGCGAGTGGACATGAGCTTGGAGCAGTTTTTGTCTCATTATTGGGTAGTGGACATGAACTTGGAGCAGTTTTTGTCAGCTCAGAGGCTCCAGTTGGTTTGAATGGTATTTCCCCGCAAAGGGTGATAATATTGATTTGCTACAGGCATCTTTGACTATTAAGGATTCAGAAAGCTAAGTTCCACTTGAGATGAGGAGCTATGATTCACAGGACCCAGGTTAATATGGCAAGAAAGAGTATAAGATATGTTGAAATTACTTAATCCATAAAGGGTCATCCAAGAGACACAGATATAGAGAACAAACATGGATTCCAAGGGGAAGTGGGGATGGGATGAACTGGAAGATTGGGCTTCACATATATATACTACTACTAATATGTATAAAATAGATAACTAATGAGGACCTACTGTATAGCACAGGGAATTCTACTCAGTGCTCTGTGGTGACCTAAAGAGAAACATAATCCAAAAAAGAGAGGAGATAAATATATGTTTAGCTGATGCATTTTGCTGTACAGCAGAAAGTAACAGAGCATTTAGAGCAACTATACTCCAATAAAAAATTTTTTTAATGATCATTCATACTTTAAATGCATGTGTTATTTATAAAATCTGGGGGAATACTTTAAGGTAAGACTTTTTAATTCCATCAACTTCATCACTAAAATATTTGCTGTCTGAACTGAAGGCAACTTATTGTAGTTAAGATGAATTCATTGCTTCCCAGGTGGCTTAGTGGTAAAGAATCTGCCTGCCAATGAAAGAGATGCAGGAGATTTGAGTTGGGTAGATTCCTTGGAGAAGGAAATGGCCACCCAATCCAGTTTTCTTGCCTGAGAATCTTGTGAAAAGAGAAGCTATGGGGTTGCCAAGACTCAGACACGACTGAGCAAATGAGTATGATCACCGTGTACCGTAGAGTTGGGATCCCAACCCACAGCTCAAAGACCACTCAAGATGAATTCACAAGAATACAAGATAAGCTGAAGCTACTAAAAAAATATCATCAATAGTTAAATGCCTATGTATTTGTAAAAACCTGGCAGAAATTTAAGGAAGAGGATTTTATTTATTCTTTCAGCTTCTTTAAAATGTTCACTTCGTAAAGCAATTTACCAGTTAAAAATGTTTGCCTCTTATATGATGGAATTATTCCCTAAAAAGCAGAGAAAGCCAAATCATTTTTCTAATTGTGTGTATGCTATAAATAGAAATGCAGTTTATGTCCATGCCTGGGTCAAAATTTCCTATAGACAAAAGAACAGCAGTAAATTCTAGTTTATTACATCTCTGCCACATAAACATCACAGGACTTAACCTGTAGATTTTTTAAGTTACTGAAAAATCTGATCTATGTGAACACTCTGTCTTTGATAATAACAGCATAAGCTGTCTCTGCTAAGTATTGGTCCATATGAGTTTCTAAAAGAGGAAATAAACTATTTAGATTGCCTTCAGCACTGAAGTATGAAGTTCAAAAGGAGGTTTCCACAAATAGCTAGAGAATCAGAGA
>SJYA01000452.1:920921-967802 GCA_006410615.1 Neotragus moschatus | reverse complement strand
TGTGTCCGTGAGTGCTTGGGTAGGGGAGGCGGGTATGTCGGGGGGGACTGGGTAAGCAGCTGAAAAGATTCCTGCAAGGAGTGAGCGAAATAGGAAAAACATGCCCATAGAGGCTGGGACTCAGATCTGAGACAAGTAGATATCTCCATCTACCAGCTTGGGTTCCCATTTGAAATTGCTTCAAAACATCGACAGACCACTGTTCCCTGAGATGTACCCATAAACCATCACAGAACCTCAAGATGACTGGTCCACTTCCTCTTGGATCAAAAAAGTATTAGAAAATCGACATGAATGTCCTTTGATCACAAGACTCTAAAACAACAGAACGAGTGAGTGACAGTCGCTCAGTCGTGTCCGACTCTTTGTGATCCCATGGACTATAGCCTGCCAGACTCCTCTGTCCATGGACTTCTCCAGGCAAGAATATTGGAGTAGGTTGCCATTTCCTTCTCCAAAACAACAGAGGTACTGTTCAATTTGAAGGCCAGTGGGCAGCCTAATGGGCTATATCCAGTCTGATGATACGAGGTTTTTTGTTTTGGTTTTGGTTTGGCTCTTTGGCCTATGCAGTGCTTTATAAAAATATTTTGTAACCTTACAGCCAATTCATGTTGATGTATGGCAAAAACCATCACAATACTGCAATTACCCTATGATTAAAAATAAAATTAATAGTTTGAATTTCTTTCTAAAGAAAGATTTTTTAATCAGAAGACTTCTGATTTTTAAATCAGAAGACTTTTACATAAAAATCCTATTTCTAGCTTCCTTTGGAAAAGGTAGATCTGACCACCTGGAATTTGCAGTCTCACATCCACAATCAAAACCAACAGAGTGCCAGCTCCCCCCTATTTTTTTTTGATTTGGCAGATCTGCCACCCCAGTTGTTTGCCACATTCCACACCCAGCTCACTTCATTCATAGACCACATCTGCCTGGGGACTGAAGGTTCTGAGAGTCTCATGACTGCATTATGATCCCCCAGTCCCCAGCGCTGGGCTCTTGCCTGTGTCATCCTTAATTAATGAATGAATCTTCCTTTCCGCTTCGTACCTCCCCAGCTGTGACCTGTCCTGACATCAGCAGCATCAGTGTGGAACACGGTCGATGGAGGCTCATCTTCGAGACGCAGTACCAGTTCCAAGCCCAGCTAATGCTCATCTGTGACCCTGGCTACTACTACACCGGCCAAAGGGTCATCTACTGCCAGGCCAATGGCAAATGGAGCCTCAACAACTCTATGCCCACCTGCCAAAGTAAGCCCAGGAGGAAAGGTGGGCAAGTTTGGCACAATGCCTCCAACTCGAACTGTCTCATAACATGGGCTGAGGAGGGAAGAGGGAAGAATGGGGTATAGCCAGGGATTGCAGCGAACCTCCTTTTGAACACTCACCTAGAACCAGGAGCTGGGGAGAGCCCTTCTCCTTTAAGGAAGCACTTCTCAGCATCTTGTCATCTTATTTAAAAGCTGCCTCTGCCAGGTGAGCATCCGCTAATTCATTAATTCAACCTTCATGCCAGGTAGTATGTGGTACCTGGTATAGAGGTATGAGGATAAAAGCTTGTGGCTCCTGCCCGCCAGGAGCTTAGAGTCTACTGGAGAGGCAGACAAATAAAGAAGCAAGGATACCAAAGTGTGATGAGACCTAGAATGGAGGTGTGTGGGGGAGGAATGAGCAGAGTGCAAGGGACAGGCCACCTGAGGGTGCCTGTGTCTCCTTCTCCATTGTGCATTGCTTTTCTCTGGTTCTTTGAGACAGTTTCAGAGGTCAGGGTCTCTGGGAAGCGACTCTAAGATGGAGATTTGTTAGGCAGTGCTCGTGGGATCACCATCTGAGGAAGGGAAGGGGAGGGGGGAGAGGAAAGGAATAGGGAGGGGAGGGGAGGAAGTAGGGCTGGGAAGGTGGAGAAGGTGGCCTCTGATGATGATGGTGATGCCTCAGCTGACCCGCTAAGAGCTCTGAATCTGGGCAGCCCTTCAGAATTGCCACAAGTTAAGGCAGGGGGCTTTATACCGCCACACTCGCCGAACTCTGGGTTCCAGCTGCCCGAGGAGGAGGGTGTGACCTTGGATGTGAGGACTCTTTAACCAAGGCCATCTGAAGAGGGCTCACAGCAAAGGGATGTTTGCCAGCAGCTCCAATCTGCAGAAAGGAGCCCTTCAGCCTTCAAGGCGGCTCTGAGTGGGTCAGCACAGCGCCCACGCATAGGGATATACTGATGCTATTTCCTCAGTCAGAAGGGTGTGTTAGAGGAAGTGAATGTTTGTGAAGGGACGGAAGGACATCACTTGTCAGTGCTCAAGGGCATCTTTGAGACGGGGTGTGAGGAGTGGCATCTTCCCGACACCCATGATGCAAGATGCTGTGGCCTTTGTTCGTCCAAGTGCAGACTCGGCCGTGTGTTTGTGACCGAGTAGAGGTCACAGGCATGGGACAGCTTCATTACAAGCAGAGGCTTGGGTCTCAGTGCACCCAGTGCTGTCTGCAGCGCTCTGTGGAGCAGGGCTGTGACGCTGCTGCTCGGCGCAGCAGAGAGGACGGGGGAGTGCCCGCGGTCCGCCCTGGACACCGAGGAGCGCACCGCAGATCTGGACATTTTAAAAGCTCCTCGAGGGGTGCTTCTGGTGACAGCCCTGTTGAGAATCGTGGGTGCAGCATAACAGCACGACAGTCACCATGGTGACCTGAGTTCTGGTCACGAGTCCAATTAGAGTAGGTTGAACCCATATTCCTTTTGTCACTATTCTTGCTAATGAGAGGCAGCACACANGAGGGGTGCTTCTGGTGACAGCCCTGTTGAGAATCGTGGGTGCAGCATAACAGCACGACAGTCACCATGGTGACCTGAGTTCTGGTCACGAGTCCAATTAGAGTAGGTTGAACCCATATTCCTTTTGTCACTATTCTTGCTAATGAGAGGCAGCACACATCCCGTCTCTCGGGACTGGCTTCCTGAGCATTCTGTGGTCTTTGTAGTCATCTCCTGTGGAGAGCTGCCTGTCCCGCCCAATGGGCACCGCATCGGAACCCTGTCTGTCTATGGAGCAACGGCCATCTTCTCCTGCAACTCCGGGTACACGCTGGTGGGCTCCAGGGTGCGCGAGTGCATGGCCAACGGGNCTGTGGTCTTTGTAGTCATCTCCTGTGGAGAGCTGCCTGTCCCGCCCAATGGGCACCGCATCGGAACCCTGTCTGTCTATGGAGCAACAGCCATCTTCTCCTGCAACTCCGGGTACACGCTGGTGGGCTCCAGGGTGCGCGAGTGCATGGCCAACGGGCTCTGGAGTGGCTCCGAAGTCCGCTGCCTGGGTAAGTGAGCACCCCGGGGCCTCTCCCGTCCATTTTTCCCTTTCCAGGACAAGTTAGATCTTTCCAAAGCTGGATCTGGTTCTTTGAACAGTACTGTTTTACCTATGGTCATAAAATGCTTAATCTAAACTCTAGCTATTGGGTATTTCAGTTCAGTTCAGTCGCTCAGTCATGTCTGACTCTTTGCAACCCCATGAACCACAGCACACCAGGTCTCCCTGTCCATCACTACCTGCCGGAGTCCACCCAAACTCATGTCCATTGAGTCGGTGATGCCATCCAACCATCCCATCCTCTATCGTCCCCTTCTCCTCCTGCCCTCAGTGTTTCCCAGCATCAGGGTCTTTTCAAATGAGTCAGATGCTATTTACCATAAGCAAAATGCTGAACTAGCTTCCCTTGGAGCATCCAAAAGAATGAGAAGAACATCAGGTCTGATAAGACAAACCTTTGCGGGACTTTCATTCTGATCAAAAAAGATACTCCCTTCTTATTGGCTCTTGTATGGTGGGTGAAGTTCCAGTCTTTACCTCCAGGGAAACTTACAGAGACACATCCCTGCAACACATCTAAAATGCCATTTATATTATATATTAGCAGATTTTTGGAGAAGGAGATGGCAACCCACTTCAGTATTCTTGCCGGGAGAATCCCATGGACAGAGGAGTCTGGTGGACTACAGCTCATGGGGTCGCAGAGTCAGACATGACTGAGCGACTACACACACAGCCAATTTTACAGATATAAATATTTTACAAAAATACAATATTATATTGCTACATTATATATTATAATATATAAGTATTTTTTGCCATTAGCTTGTTTCATGACAAAAATATGTCAATGTAGGACAAAAGCATAAAAACTTACCTGGCTTACAAAAGTCAAAGTAGCCATTTCTCCCATGGGCAGTCCATTCCCTGCCTAAACCTTAGATTCTAAAGTTGTCTCTTCTCTTACTCCTTTCCTGGATCCTGCAAAGCCAAAGGAGGGTCCCAGCTACACAGACCCAGCAATATAGATTGGACGGTCTGTTCTGAAGTGAACAGCTCTGTGTGACGTGAATGCCCTCCCTCTGTCTCAGGCCTCTGTTAGAGACACAGGCATGAGTTATGTCTACACAGAACCAAACAAATGCTAGTGGAAACACTAGGAATATCCTCCACCCGAATCTCATTTACTGAAAACAACTCACCTAGGCTTATACTGTCTGTGTTCCTTGCCACTCAAGGAGAAAGAAGGATGAATTTAACCAAGCCACCTGTCCTCCCTTGGTAATTTTCAACACAACCAAGCTTTGAGTGCCTTAGTGTAGGCCACAGTGTCCTCCGCATAGTAGATGCTCTAGAAAAATGCTGATAAGGGGTGATCCCAGAGGCAGGGCCATAAGAGCAATCATTTCTCACCCATGAACAGACCCAGCCACTAAAGTTCAAGATGGCTAGCTATTTGGAATGCAATTTTGGAATTTGTTTTTAATGTCCAGCTCTTTTCTGGGCTTAAAAAAAATTTAATTGGAGTATAACTACTTTACAATATTGTCTTGGTCTCTGCTGTACAACCGTGGGAATCAGCTATTTGCATACTTGGGATGTGGGATTGCCAAACCTTCCCTGGCAGCTCAGTTGGTAAAGAATCTGCCTGCAATGCAGGAGACCCCAGTTCGATTCCTGGGGCAGGAAGATCCGCTGGAGAAGGGATAGGCTACCCACTCCAGTATTCTTAGACTTCCCTTGTGGCTCAGCTGGTAAAGAATCCACCTGCAGTGTGGAAGACCTGGGTTTGATTCCTGGGTTGGAAATATCCCCTGGAGAAGAGAAAGGGAAGATACTCTAGTATTCTGGCCTGGAGAATGCCATGGACTGTATAGTCCATGGGGTCAGAAAGAGTCAGACACGACTGAGCAACTTTCACTTTCAACCTTCAACACTATTTCTACCATGTCTAGGATTCCTGAAGTCGCTCCTGGATGCCACTGTCAGGGGGAGGAGGGAAAAACAATGGCTGGTCCTTTCCCCCATCGTGCCTGTGTGCCCCTCCCCTGACCAAGCCTCACCTCGTTTTCTGTGTGCTCCCGGGCAATTTACTCTCTCTTCCCACATCTCACCAAAGCCGGACACTGCGGGACCCCTGAGCCCATCGTCAACGGGCACATCAACGGGGAGAACTTCAATTACCGGGGCAGCGTGGTGTACCAGTGCAATGCTGGCTTTCGCCTGATCGGCATGTCCGTGCGCATCTGCCAGCAGGATCATCACTGGTCGGGCAAGACCCCTTTCTGTGTGCGTAAGTATGGTACCCACTCTCCCTAGTCACCAGCTCACGTGCAAAATGGACTTCCCCTTGCCTTGTCTCTGTTAGGCTAACGGGAGGATTTCCTGAATTTTGTTCATGTTTTTCAGAGACAATCGTTAACATCTATGTTTTCAGTCTTCTGCATCATTATTGCTTCCACCTCTATTATTTTCTTCCTTGCAGTTAACTTTTTGGTTCACTCTTTTGCTTGTGAATTAGAAATCTCATTCATTTATTTTCAGTCTTTTATTTTTACTGACCATTATGGATATAAGTATGCAAGGCTATAAAATTTCTTCTGATCACTGCTCTAGTTATATCAAACGGATTATAAAAATCAGTGTTTTATTATGTATCAGAAATTCTGCCCTTTTGATATTAATTTCCTCTTTCACTTAGAAGTTTCTTTAAAGTGTGTGGCTTTTATTTCCAGATGGAAGGGTGTTTTGATTTTTACTTTGGTATTCATTTCTAATTTATTGCACTGTATACAGTATTTCTGCTTCATGGAATTTACTGATGCTTCCTTTATGATCTAATATTTGATCAATTGTTATGACTGTTCCATGTGCATTTGAGAGAAAAGGGCATTAGTGTGTAAAGTTTTATATATAATCATAAGATNGAAGGGTGTTTTGATTTTTACTTTGGTATTCATTTCTAATTCATTGCACTGTATACAGTATTTCTGCTTCATGGAATTTACTGATGCTTCCTTTATGATCTAATATTTGATCAATTGTTATGACTGTTCCATGTGCATTTGAGAGAAAAGGGCATTAGTGTGTAAAGTTTTATATATAATCATAAGATATGCCTTATTGATTTTGTTGTTTATGCCTTAATGTTTGCTTACTTATTTTTTATCTGCCTGACCTGTTTTGTTCTGAGAGGTGTGTTTCATATTATTCCATCAGTTCAGTCGCTCAGTCGTGNCTTTTACTTTCATCAAGAGGCTTTTTAGTTCCTCTTCACTTTCTACCATAAGGGTGGTGTCATCTGCATACCTGAGGTTATTGATATTTCTCCTGGCAATCTTGATTCCAGCTTGTGTTTCTTCCATTCCAGCGTTTCTCATGATGTACTCTGCATATAAGTTAAATAATAGACCCCGATAATTCTTACCTAATGATATAATCTCACTTTTTACTGTGCAGAGAGAACAGAAGACATCAGACAATAACCCCTTCCGCTTCCTGCTTCCCCTCCCACATGTCCATCTGTCCTTCTCCACCTTCACCCTTGACCCTTACCTCCTATCGAGAAGCCTCTCCAAGCCCAAGGCTAATCACTCCATGAGTCTCTGGATCACCTTCCCTCTGCCTTCTTCATGAGCTTAGTCTGTTTCAGTTCTCTCCTCTGAACTACCTTGCTTTTCTGTTAATTTACCGCAGCCTATAGACCGAGTCCAGCAAACCTTTCCTTAGCACCTACTTTGTGCCAGGTGCGTGTATGGTGTTGTGCATAAGGATGAGTTGAATGTGCCATGATCTCGGCCCTCAGGAAATTTGGGTCTGTTGGCACATGTGTTCAGGATCTAGTTAAGAGCCCCAGCCCAGCAGGACCCCTCCTTTCTTTCCCACTGGTGTATTCCCCTTCTCCCCTTCTGTCTGAGTCCATCAGGGCTCTCCAGAGAAACAGAGCTTCCTGGGACATCTGATAAGTCATGAACTGTCCCCATGGGCCTGTGACACTCCCACCTCCTGTGAATTTTGCTGACCACCCCGCTTTGTCCTGTGTTGGCATTTCGGTCAATCTGCAATTCAGAAGCTGTTACCACTCCCAAACGTTTAACCGTCAGCCCTCTCCTCTAACTTTATACAAAGTTATTAAATACTTTTATACAAAGGTATTTTAGCCTTTGGGGAGGTGGGTCGTGAGCCTTTCTAAGTCTGGTGGGAACAATGCATCTTCTCCCAAGCTGATCAGAAACACCCCATATTTTGCACATAATTTCAGGGCATTCACAGGCCCTCTGAAGCTTCCCTCCACTCTCTCACCACTTCACTGACTTGGAAAATCCTGCTCAANCTTTGGGGAGGTGGGTCGTGAGCCTTTGTAAGTCTGGTGGGAACAATGCATCTTCTCCCAAGCTGATCAGAAACACCCCATATTTTGCACATAATTTCAGGGCATTCACAGGCCCTCTGAAGCTTCCTTCCACTCTCTCACCACTTCACTGACTTGGAAAATCCTGCTCAATCTTGAGACCCAGCTGAGGATATGCCACATTCTCTGGGGACCCTCCTTATCCACTCCCTCCCGGGTGGAGGGTAGGTGCCTATCCCGGAAGCCTGCTTCAGCACCAGCCACAGTGATGTGACAGTCTGCACCCCTTCCTGCTCTCCTGATAGGCTGAGAAACGAGCTCCTGAGCTCCTCGTGTTTCATCAGTATACATAGCAGTGTGCCTTGCACTTAGAAGGCATCCAATAAATATTTAATGAAGAGCAAAAGTATGGGTCTGTTTTCAAAGCAACCCTGTTCAATGCATATTGAAATTCTTACTTTACAGATATAGGAACTGAGGCTCAGAGTGAGGTGTCCAAAGTAAGAAAAGGACACAGCTGAGTTATAAATCCGGTCTGCTGGCCTCCTCATCCATTCTCATCCCAGCACGCCAGGCTGTCCAGAACCCCTGTTGCCCATTAACAGCCTGTCTTCTGCTCTGCCCAGCTCTCTCTGCTAGAGTCAAGGATACTTCTCTTGAGATCTATAAAAGAGAACTGGCCCAGAGACAGCAGAGGTGTCCACAGCAAAATCTGGATCCTACTTATTCTTGTTCCCTGACCTCCATCCATACCATTTGGGTTTGGGATGTTGTTGTTTAGTCTCTAAGCTGTGTGCAACTCTTTGTGACCCCAGGAACTATAGCCTGCCACGCTCCTCCATCCATGGGGTTTTTCAGGCAAGAATCCTGGAGTGGGTTGCCATTTCCTCCTCCAGGGGATCTTCCCGACCCAGGGATCAAACATACATCTTCTGCGTCTCCTGCCTTAGCAAGATTCTTTACCACTAAGCCACCTGGGAAGCCCTGGGTTTGGGGTGGGGTCCTCATAAATCCAAGTTAGTATAAGAAAGCATTCCTCATGGTTCCTCAGCCTCTCACAGCTGAAAACCCAGAACCAAGGAAGAGGCCCCAAAAGCATCAAGTCAGATTTCCACCCAAAGAGACTAGGTACTGGGCAGGTAGTAAATAGAACCAAGGACCCAGGAGCAGAACAAAAGCCAGGCATCTATCCATTCATGACTCACTCAATTGTTAGTTCACTCTGCAATTTTTTTTTCACTCTGCAATTACTTATCAAGGCCTTTCTATATGTTCCTGGTGGCTCAGCAGTAAAGAATCCGCCTGCCAATGCAGGAGACGCAGGGTCCATCCCTGAGTCTGGAAGATCTCCTGGAGAATGAAATGGCAACCCGCTCCAATATTCTTGCCTGGGAAATCCCATGGACTTCTTACAATATTCTTGCCTGGGAAATCCCATGGATTTCTTACAATATCCTTACGTGGGAAATCCCATGTAGTTGGAGCCTAGCCAACTACACAGTCCATGGGTTCACAAAAAAGCTGGACACAACTTAGCAACTGAACAACAACTTCCTATATGTCAGGCACCGGTCCAGACACAGAAGATACAGCAAGGAAGGGGACAGAGTCCCTGCCCCAGGGAGCTTCCATTCAGGTGGAGAAAGACTAGCAATGAGTAAAGAAGTGCGCTCAGAGTGGGCAATTGCTGTATAGAAAAGCAAGCAGGGCAAGAAGGTTCAGCGGTGCTGGGTGGCCGTTTATCTGGTTGTAATGGCAGGCCTCACTACTATGGTGGCATTTGAGGGGAGACCTGAGGATATGAAGGCAGAGGCTAAGGAATGTTTCAGCCAAGAGGAAGCTAGTCCAAAGGCTCTGGGGCACGACCTTGTTTAGTACATTCAAGAAAAGTCGAAGAGACCAGTGCCGCTGGCGGGGGGAACTCCACTCCTGAGAGGGGGCGGTGAGCCTGAGCCCTGTAAGCACCAAAGCGTTCTCCCCCTTCCCTGCCCAGGGCTGAACCAGTTACACAATGAAACAGAGTCGTGTGTGGACACCAGAATACCACCTTTATTCCTGACAAAGTCCCAGTTGGAGCCGTAGCTCAAAGTGAGAGCCAAACGGAACTTGCTAAATAAACCCCAGGAGGGGTGGGTTGGGCGTGACTCCATTGTAGGGGGAGAGGAAGGCAGGGGAGAACCTACCTCTGCTGGAGAGTTTGGGGGTAGCCTCGCTGCCTGCAGGCTGCCCATCTCAAGAGGAGGAAGGCAGGGCTGACCCTTCGTCCTTCCCAAACTGCACAGAGGGGCCGCTTCCGGATACCCCAGGCAGGATAGAGAAGAGAGCACAGGGCAAGGCCAGGAAGTCCATGCGCTGAACTCACTTCACATGGAAGGAGTAGGGGAGGGACTGTGCCCTCCTAAGAGCTCCAGTGCCCGCTGGTCTGTCGCAGTGACCAGTCCCTCCGCACAAGCGTGGTTTGTACTGACTCTGGCTCCATCAAGACTGGAACTTAGGCTGGTCTGACTCCTCGGAAGGGTAGTCAACAGGGTATCTGGGAAAGAATGGAGATGAGTAGCCTGAAGGGATGAAGGGATGAAGGGAGAGGAACTGAGGCAGGACCAGCTGCCTGGGCGAAGGAGAAGGATGATACGCCCTAATCCCCTATGGCCCTCGAACAGCTTCCCTCAAGCAGTCCAAGCTGTGCACACGCCTTCAAGGAAGAGGGACTGTCCCCATGCTGGCATCACGAAAACAGAGTTTTGTAGCAAAAGAAACTAAAGTCAGACCTAGGGCTGTGCTTCGCTGCTGGGCATGAGAGAGGCCAGGTGAGGAGAGGACAGACGGGGTGGGGAACAAGAGGAGGGCTGACCTCTCGTCTGCTTCGATTGCAGCAATTACCTGTGGACACCCAGGCAACCCAATCAACGGCCTCACCCAGGGCAACCAGTTCAACCTCAACGACGTGGTCAAGTTTGTTTGCAACCCGGGCTATGTGGCTGAGGGGGCTGCTCGATCCCAGTGCCTGGCCAGTGGGCAGTGGAGCGACGTGCTGCCCACCTGTCGAAGTGAGCCACCCTTCCTCCCCCACCCGAACACCCGACCCCCAGTCCCGCTGCCACCTGTGTCTGTGACCCACGAGCGGAAGTCAGGGGGTTCTGTCCTGGTGCTACCTTGACTCAAATAGGGAAGACTTGGGGCAGAGAAGGGTCACAGATGGAGCATTTCTCTCCCCCCAGATAGAGCCATGTCAAAATTCTTCACTGGTTATAGAAAGAAAGTGAAGGAAGTTTCATCTTTCAAAACAGAAATGGAAAGCACTCTTTTGTTTACATTTCATAGAACCAATAATTCATCATTATCATATAGAGGCCCATTCATAATGAAAGAAAAAAAGGAAGGATTGAAATGAGACATAAAAAGCAGAATCTAGGGGTTGGGATGAAGAGGAGGAGAAGAGAAGAAACTAAAGACTCAAGAGGCAGACCCGACATGGAGGATATTCCAGTCCCACCCAAACTATTTAGGAAATAGCTCCTGAAGTTTTTACAGGCTTCTCACAGCAATGAAGCCTTTCCCAGGGGGCTCAGGGGTAAAGAATCTGCCTGCCAACACAGGAGATGCAAGAAATGCGGGTTCGATCTTTGGGTCTGGAAGATTCCCTGGAAGAGGAAATGGCAACCCACTCCAGTATTCTTGTCTGGAGAATCCCATGGACCAAGGAACCTGGTGGGCTGCAGTCCAGATTGGACACAACTTAGCAACAAAGCACACGTGCACACACCCAGTGACGAGGGGCCTTGGGGAGGTCTGCCTCTGCCCACGCGTGGCCTGGCAAGCTCGCTGAGGTTTGAGTGGAGGGTCAGACTGGCTGAACAGGAGCAATCCCTGCCCTGGTGTGGAGGTTGTTCAAGTCTTCACAGCTGTAAGGAGTGAGGGCTTAGACTTCCCAGGTGGTTGGCTCCTCCTCCAGTGTTGAGGATACATGGCGACTGGCTGTGCAATGTGTCTCAATTTATTTGTAGTTGATATTAAAGGACCAAATTTTTCAAATGATGCTTTAGAATCGATCAATATACATTCACAACTAACCTTAAAATAACATTCCACTCAACACTTCAAGGTGCCATTGTGAATGAGAGAAGAATCCAGGGAATGCAGGGGAAATCGGCATGACCTCATGTTGTGCCCTGCTTCCATCACCTCTCCAGGGAGGAAGGAGTTGAGACTGATACCCTGGGGTATGGTTATCCCATGATCCCCTCTCCTCAAGAACTGTGCTCTCCCAGACATGTTCTGTCCTGAAACTTCAGCTCCCCAAACCCCAGCCCCTTCCCAGGGTGCTGTGCTCAAGAGCCGGTCTTGGAAAACAGAAGACTGGGGTAAAATCTTAGAAATCGTGGCCCCTAGTCCTGCTCCCCACCCCTACCCCCGCTCATTCTCCTGATGGAATGTCCTGCCTAAAACACAAATCTGATCAAGTCACTCCCTGTTTGAAACACCTCCCAAGACTTCTCACTGCCCTTAGGATAATAATAGTCTCTTTGGCTGGTTTACAGGCCCGTGGGACCTGGCCCAGCTTCCGATCCAGCCTCTTTCTTCTCCACTTGCTTGGCCCCCAGCCTCACCTCTGCCTTGGGTCCCAGCCACCCTGAGCCTCTTTTGTTTCCTCACAGGTGCCCTGTGCCTGTAAGCCCCTCTGGGTACCAGACACAGCTTCCTCAAATGCATTCTTCTCTGTCCCCTCCCACCATTTCTTTGTCCGGTGCTTTCTACCCAGTCATCAGGGGAGACTTTCCTGCGCTGCCCCATGCACTGGCCTAGAGGCTCTGCTTTGTGCTTCCAGAACATTCTCTGCTGCCCCATCAGAGCGCTTTCCAAACAGTATCATTGCTGGTTTGTCCCTTTCTCTCTAGACCAGCAGTTCTTTACTGGGTATGATTTTCCTGCTCCCCTATTCCAACGGGGGACAGATGTCAAAAGACGTCTTTGGTTGTCACAACTGGAGAGTTTCTATTAGCATCTCGCAGGCAGAGGCCAGAGACACTGTTAAACATCCTGCAATGCACAGGACTGCCCCCACCATAAATAATTATCAGCCCAAAATATCCACAGTGCCAGGGCAGAGAAACCCCAGTCCAAACTGTAAGTTCTTTCATTTCCTTACTGCCCAGCACAACGCCTGACACTCAGTATATCACAGTAAATAGCACGAATGAATGAACGCAGCTTACCTGCTTTGTGGCTCCAGCCTCTCTTAACCTCAGAGAGGGTCATCAGAAGTTAAAAATAGCTCACACTTTAAAAGCTTACCAAAGGTTTCAAGTACTGACCCTGCCTGCCTCATGCGACTCATATGAGGTTCAGGTTAATAACAGATATGAAAGTGTTTCGAAAGTCCAAGTTCACATCATGGGTTATGACCAGTATTGTCATGACTCTCAAACCTCACTCTGATTTTGATAAGCTGCTTTGGAACCATTTCAGCATTTAAAAGTCAAATTGATCCCCGAGGATTAATCTCCGCCTGAAATACTCATAAAAGTGACTAAAATAGTTTCTAGAGAAGCGCATCCCCTTTCCACAACTCCGCTGCGGGAGACACTGTGCTGGGGATGGGTTCACAGACAGGGGTGCATTCCTGCCCTCAAGGGATTCATATCGATAGAAGTTTGACACACCATCGAGCAATAGAGGTTTATGCCAGGGCCACCAAGGAGGGAGAGGTTAACCAGTCTGGGAAGAGGTGGGGAGGCTTCTGAGGCGGGGAAGAACAGCAGCCTCAGGACCAGCTCAGCTTGCTAGGCAGGATCTGCTTTGTGTAGCCCCTCTTGTATGGAAATTTTGCTCTACTGGGAATACATTCCTGTTTGGACTTCTGAATTCCCATTTAAAAGCATAAAAAAATCCTCATGTCTAGGTTTCTGCATCTAATCATCCTGTTCCATTGCAGTCATCAACTGTACGGATCCTGGGCACCAAGAAAACAGCATTCGTCAGATCCATGCCAGCGGCCCACACAGGTTCAGCTATGGCACGACTGTGTCTTACCAGTGCACCCATGGATTCTACCTCCTGGGCACCCCAGTGCTCAGCTGCCAGGGAGATGGCACATGGGATCGCCCCCGCCCCCAATGTCTCTGTAAGTAGACAGCATTTACTCACAGTGATCACCCGAGCACACAACAGGATGGTCCATGTCAAAGGACAGCCCTCCTGTGTGTGTGTGTGTGTGTGTGTGGTCACGGAGATGGTCACTCGAACTGCTCTCTGGATGTCCGAGCCCATCTTGGGCTCCTGTTGGATAGTTGTGTGTGTGTGTGTGTGTGTGTGTGTGTGTGTGTGTGTGTGTGTGCTCACTCAGTCGTGTCCAACTCTTCCCTTCCCTGGTGGCTCAGACAGTGAAGAATCTGCCTGCAGTGCAGGAGACCTGGGTTTGATCCCTGAGTCTGGAAGATCCCCTAGAGAAGAGAATGGCAACCCACTCCAGTATTCTTGCCTGGAGAACTCCATGGACAGAGAAGCCTGGTGGACTACAGTCCATGGGGTCGGAAAGAGGTGGACACGACTGAGCATCTAACACGTTGGGTCTGATGCCCCACCAGTTCTCACTCTCTCTCCTGGCCACAGGCTTACTCCCTTTCCTCTCTAATGCTGTCACCGACCCCTTCAGTCTCCAAGGCTCCCTTCCTTCAGGGGTCCTGGCTGCCTGGTGAAAGCCTGTCTCCCGTTTTACTCCCCCCTCGATTTTCCAGAAAGACATCACATGAGCCCCCTGTTTTAAAGGACTGAAGCAGAAATGCAGCAGACGCTGGAGGCAGACAGACCTGGATTTGACTTCTGGCTCTGCCCCTAAACAAGCTATGTGATTTGAGAGCCTCTGTTTCTTTGTCTGTATCAATGCTAATGCCTATTCCATAGGAGTATTAGAGAATTAAATGAGAACACCCACTAAAAGTGCCTGGTCAGTCGCTGCTCAATAAGCAATAACTGCTTTGGGAAAAAATACAGGGCCAACATGTGGGGAAAAAAAAGGACGAGGGAGGCACTAAGAATCCTGACATCAGGTTGCTAGCCTCACATCCTGAAGAAAGAAACAGTTCCTTAGGCCCCTGCTCCTGCATCTTGTTGCTAGCCATGAGCCCTGTGGTTTGCTCTCTCTCCTGTCTTCCTAATGCTGCTGCCGCTGCTAAGTCTCTTCAGTCGTGTCCGACTCTGTGCGACCCCAGAGATGGCAGCCCACCAGGCTCCCCCGTCCCTGGGATTCTCCAGGCAAGAACACTGGAGTGGGTTGCCGTTTCCTTCTCCAGTGCATGAAAGTGAAAGGTGAAAGTGAAGTCGCTCAGTCGTGTCCGACTCTTAGCGACCCCATCAGCCTACCAGGCTCCTCCGTCCATGGGATTTTCAAGGCAAGAGTGCTGGAGTGGGGTGCCATTGCCTTCTCCGGTCTTCCTAATAGCAGGGTGAAGATGCAGTCCAGAGGGGCTGATGGGGACCGACTTGGGCCATTCTGCAGTCCGCCTCTCTGTGGTGGCTCATACATACTTTGGCCCCTCAGTCGGAATGACTCCATCTCCTTATGCCCCTGTGCCTCTCGGTATGATAGGAGGCTGGCTCGCCTACTCACCTGCCGGGTTTCCCTTGTCTGAGGACCCCATCCTGGCCATCCAGCCCCATTTATGGCCAACAAATCATCTGGGGTTGGAGAGGGACCACCACCTGTGTACAGCAGTGGCAGCTGAGGTTCTTGTATTTGGAGGGTACAAATAAAAATAGCCTTTGGAGAAAAGCTTTCACTCTTTCACCATGAAGCATGATGTTAGCTGTGGGGTTTTTGTAGATGTCCTTTATCAGATTGAGGAAATTCCCTTCTACTCCTAATTTGTTGGATATTTTTCCCATGAAAGGGTGTTGGAATTTTTAAAATGATCTTTCTGCATCTATTGAGATGACCGTGTGGTGCTTTCTCCCCCCTCATTCTATTAGTATGGTGTATTACACTGATTGATTTTCATGTGTTGAACAACTCTTGTGTTCTTAGAACAAATCACATTCGGTCACGGTAAAATTCATTTTAATGTGCTGCTGGATTTGGTTTGCTAGTATTTTTGTTGAGGATTTTTGCAACTGAATTCATAAGGAATATTGGTCTGTAGTTTTCTTTCCTTATGATATCTTTGGCTTTGGTATCGGGGCAATGCTGACCTCATGGAATGAGTTGGCAGTTGTCTCTTTTCTTCTATTTTTGGGAATAGTTTCAGAAAGACTGGTATTATTTCTTCTTCAAAATTTTCATAGAATTCATCAGTAAAATCATCTGGCCCTGGACTTTGTTAAAAGTTTTTTTTATTATTGACTGATTCTATTTATTTGACATAATTCTTTTCAGATATTCCATTTCTTCTTGAGTTGGTTTTGGTAGTTTGTGTGTTTCTAGAAAGTTTTCCATTTCGTTTAGTTTATCTAATTTATTGGTATATAACCATTCACGTTCATCATATTCTCCTATAATGCTTTCTGCTTTTGTAAATTCAGTTGGTAGTAACATCTCCACTTTCATTCCTGGTTTTAGAATTTGATTCTTCTCCCATCCCTGTATCTCTCTCTCTCTCCTTCTCTCGGTCACTGTCTTTCTCTCTCATACACACATACACACACACACACACACATCAGAGTAGACACATTTGTCAATTTTCTTGATCTTATCAAAGGACCAACTTTTGATTTTATTTTCTCTGTTGTTTCTCTATTTTGTTTATCCTTGCTTTAGCCTTTTTAATTTCTTTTCTTCTATTTGCTTTGGGTATATTTTGCTCTCTTTTTCTAGTTTATTAGAGGGGAAGTTTAGGTGGTTGATTTGAGATTTTTCTTCTTTTTAATGTAGGCATTTANTTGATTTTATTTTCTCTGTTGTTTCTCTATTTTGTTTATCCTTGCTTTAGCCTTTTTAATTTCTTTTCTTCTATTTGCTTTGGGTATATTTTGCTCTCTTTTTCTAGTTTATTAGAGGGGAAGTTTAGGTGGTTGATTTGAGATTTTTCTTCTTTTTAATGTAGGCATTTATAAATATAAATTTCCCTCCAAGCACTATTTCACTGTATCCCTTAAGTTTTGGTATGCTATTTTTTCATTTTTTTTCACCTCAAAGTATTTTCTAATCACTCCTCTGATTTATTCTTTGACTTACTGATTATTTAGGAGGGTGTTGTTTAATTTCCGTATATCCGTGAATTTTTCACATTTCCTTCTTTTGTTGATTTCTTGTTTCATTTGCATTTTGCTTACAGAACACACTTGATATGATTTCAGTCTTTTAAAGTTTATAAGATTTATTATATGGATTAACATATGGTCTACCCTAAATAGATGAGGGAACTCATAGCTCAGCTGGTAAAGAATCCACCTATAATGCAGGAGACCTGGGTTCAATCCCTGGTTTGGGAAGATATCCTGGAGAAGGGAAAGGCTACCCATTCCAGTATTCTGGCCTGGAGAATTCCNTATAGAATTCATGGTTGAAAGTCTTTGCTTTCATCACTGTAAATAGGTCAGATTATTGGTGTATGGTGGGGTGCTGAAACTCCAATACTTTGGCCACTCGATGTGAAGAACTGACTCATTTGAAAAGACCCTGATGCTGGGAAAGGTTGAAGGTGGGAGGAGAAGGGGACAAGAGAGGATGAGGTGGTTGGATGGCATCACCAGTTCAATGGACATGAGTTTGGGTGAACTCTGGGAGTTGCGTGATGGACAGGACGGCCTGGCGTGCTGCATTCCATGGAGTCTCAAAGAGTCAGACATGACCGAGCGACTGAACCGAACTGAACTGAGGGGTTTTAAATCTACCATCTCAGTTTATGTTTTCTGTTTGTTCTACCTATTAGTTTATTTTTATGTCTTTATTTTATTTTTAAAGCCCACAGTGTTTTGCTGCTGTTCTCTGCAGTTATTGTTCACTTAGATTTACTCACATATTTGTCACTTTCTTTGCTCTTCGTTCCCCTTCTCATATCGTCACCTTCCAAATGAGATTATTTTCCTGCAGTTTGAAGACCATCTTTTAGAATTTCATTTAGTGAAGATTTGCTGTTAGCAAACATTCTCAGTTTTTGTGATACATTTATTTGTCTCTCATTTTTTAAGATATTTTTGATAGGTTTAGAAATTCAAGTTGGCAGTTATTTTTTTTTAGCCCACTGCTGCTGCTGCTGCTAAGTCGCTTCAGTCATGTCCAGTTCTGTGCGACCCCATAGATGGCAGCCCACGAGGCTCCACCATCCCTGGGATTCTTCAGCCAAGAACACTGGAATGGGTTGCCATTTCCTTCTCCAGTGCATTAAAGTGAAAAGTGAAAGTGATGTCGCTCAGTCGTGCCCGACTGTTAGTGACCCCATGGACTGCAGCCCACCAGGCTCCTCCGTCCATGGGATTTTCCAGGCAAGAGTACTGGAGTGGGTTGCCATTGCCTTCTCCGTTTTAGCCCACTAAAGGAATCTAATTATCTTCTGACCTCTTTTGTTGCTGTTGAAAAACCAGCTGTCAGTCATTCACTCCTTTGTAAAGTCTTTCTCTGTCTTTGGTGTTTTGAATTTTTCTTAGTTATTAAATGATAAGTTTGCTGGATCAAAGGTCTAGGCTGACACATTATCTTTTGGCACTATTGTTGACTTTCATTTTTAGTGATAAGTCTTCTGAAGTCTAAATTATTTTAGGTAGTCCATTTTTTTCTCCCTCACTGACTTCAAGCTTTTCTCTCTTTTGCTGGCATTCTGAATTTTCCTGCATTATGTTTAAATATGTTGTTTACCTTTCTTAAGATTCATTAGACTTGGATTTTTCTGCTATCTGGGAAATTCTTAAGTACTATTTCAGTAGACATTGCCTCCCCCTTCATTCTCCTCCTTTACTATTTCTGAACCCCAGCATTAGATCTTCTTTTGCTTTTCTCTTTGTCCTTGAAATTCTCATTCACATTTCCATCTCTGATAAATTACTCAAGATCTGTTTTTACCATTCAGCGATTATCTTTTTAGCTAAGTCTAAGCNTTTCTTAAGATTCATTAGACTTGGATTTTTCTGCTATCTGGGAAATTCTTAAGTACTATTTCAGTAGACATTGCCTCCCCCTTCATTCTCCTCCTTTACTATTTCTGAACCCCAGCATTAGATCTTCTTTTGCTTTTCTCTTTGTCCTTGAAATTCTCATTCACATTTCCATCTCTGATAAATTACTCAAGATCTGTTTTTACCATTCAGCGATTATCTTTTTAGCTAAGTCTAAGCTTTTGGAGAAGGCAATGGCACCCCACTCCAGTACTCTTGCCTGGAAAATCCATGGACAGAGGAGCCTGGTGGGCTGCAGTCCATGGGGTCAAAAGAGTCAGACACAACTGAGTGACTTCACTTTCACTTTTCTCTTTCATGCATTTAAGAAGAAAATGGCAACCCACTCCAGTATTCTTGCCTGGAGAATCCCAGGGACGGTGGAGCCTGGTGGGCTGCCATCTATGGGGTCGCACAGAGTCGGACACGACTAAAGCAACTTAGCAGCAGCAGCAGCAAGCTGAGGTTTAACTGAGTTCCTGTTTCCAGTTATTTATTTTGCATTTGAGTAATAAATGCATTATTTGCTTTTTCACATTTGCTTACTTATATCCATAGTGTATTGTTCCTATATTAACTTGTTCCTTTTTCATATTTAACGTATTAAATGTACTTATTATATATTCTATGTCTGATACTTCCAATATCATTATCTTTTCAAGTCTAATTATGCTGTTGTCATTTCTGCTGATTCTCACTCTTGGTGACTTGTTTCTCATTGTTTTATTATGTTTACACTGTGATCTTTTGACTGCTCTTAATCTGTGGGAATCAGGAACCAGGGTCTTAGTCTGACAGAAGCCAAAGTCTAAAAACAAGCTAGGCATTATCTCTCAAAAGAAAAATGGCTAATGCCCAGCAGTTGCTGATATATATATATATATATATTTTTTTTTATTACAAAAAGCCAATGGTCACTTCTTTTTCTTATTGGGATTTACAAGGTGCTAAACTGGCACTAATGGTAAAGAACCTGCCTGTCAATGCAGGAGATGCAAGAGACGTGGGTTTAATCCCTGGGTTGGGAAGATCCTTTGGAGGAGGGCATGACAACCCACTCCAGTATTCTTGCCTGGAGAATCCAACGGACAGAGGAGCCTGGCGGTCTACAGTCCATTGGGCCACAAAGAGTCAGAATGACTCAGGCAACTTAGCATGCATAAATAGCATGCAAACTCTACTGATGCTAATTAGTAAGCCCACCACATTATATTGTTATAAGGACATGGAAACCAAGGGACAGACTGTTCTTTCTGGAGCAGGTGCAGGTTTTTCCAAGGCCAGCCCCATTCAAAGACAACCATGTTTATTAGTCTAAATATGAACTTCAGCAAGATTCCCAGTAAAGGGATATACTAGCATCAGAACCTAGTTAGGCTATTCACTTGTTGATGAGAGGAAATCTAGACGTTTTCCCTGTGATTTGGTGCTGTTCAGTTGCTCAGTCATGTCTGACTCTTTGTGACCCCATGGACTATAGCATGCCAGGCTTCCCTGTCCTTCACCATCTCCTGGAGCTTGCTGATTTTGTAAGACTATTTCAAAAACACGAGCCCTGAGGAACTTCCACTGACTGTAAGGATCTAGATCCCAGTGACTCCCAGTAAAACCATTTTCACTGTTGTCTCATGGTCATCGTAACGTTTTTAGTGGACTAATTGCATTTCTACTCCTGTTGCTGCTGCTGCTTGCTGCTAAGTCACTTCAGTCGTGTCTGACTCTGTGCGACCCCATAGACGGAAGCCCACCAGGCTCCCCCATACAGGCAAGAACACTGGAGTGGGTTGCCATTTCCTTCTCCAATGCATGAAAGTGAAAAGTGAAAGTGAAGACGCTCAGTGGTATCCAACTCTTAGCTAACACATGGACTACAGCCTACCAGGCTCCTCGGTCCATGGGATTTTCCAGGCAAGAGTACTGGAGTGGGTTGCCATTGCCTTCTCCTAGAAGATCCAGTTTCCTTTGAATAGGATTGTGTCAAACTATGGAGGACTATACATATCCCTTAGTCAACCTGTTCGTTCCAGGTGACAGCAAACTCGTTTAATTGGTGTGGATATTCCAGGACCAAGGGAAATGCATGATCCGGGTCTATGCTATATGCTGTTTCCCTGATAAAATGCTTTAGAAAAAGTGGAAGCTCTGGAGGTGGCTGACCATTCATACAAATTTCATTCTTGGGATTTAAGAACCAGTGTGGGGGATCCTTTTCATTTTGCCATGGGACTCAGCATAGTCCACACCCAAGCATGAATTGCTGATTTGTACTATTGCTTCTTGCTTAATTACAATTTTGTATTTTCTTAATCCCTTGTTATTCTGTGTAATGCAGGGAAATCTGCTATTATTAGGGGTAACAAATATCTATCTTGCCTATTTTTATATACACATTTAAGCTTAATACATAGTAAGCAGCTAAAGAGCCACTGCAGAAATTGGAATGATCCAAAGAGACCCCATTTGGACATGGCATGAATATTGAAAACATTAATTTTTTTATATTGACAAACTGAGAAATGCAGCAATGTCTATTCACCTTGTCTTTGTTCTTCACCTCTTAGGTTTTTATACAAACATACATTAAATGAAAGCCATTTCTCTTTATTGCTATCATATGTCCTTTTCTTTTTTTTTCTTATCTACAGCAGCCAAATTGTACTGGCATTAATTTTTCTTTTCTCCAAGCATTATTACTGTTCACTTCTTCTTCCTTTAAACGAACAGATCGTGGGAAAGGAATAAAGCAATAGAGTATGCTCTAGTTGCTAATTTTACAGACATTCAACTAGCCTAGATCAAGCCAGTAACAAAAGAGAAAATAATTTTAGGCACTGTATGTGGTTTTTCAGAGATTATTCAATGTTACCATAATTTGACACTATCCTCAAATTCCCCCAAAGAAACATTTTAAAACCAAACAAGAACATCATAAAAAGCAACCAGTTGCTATTACAAAAATCATTATGGATAGCCAATATAAATGTGTACGTATGTACACCAATAGACATGAACAGAAATGTTCTTATCAGCATTATTCATAGGAGTGCGAAACTAAAAATAACCTAAACATCCATCAGTAGGAAATAGCTGGTAAAATGTGATATATATCTCCATAGTGCTGTGACAGTCAACCTTGAAGATGATCCCAATGACCCCCACCTCCACATATTCACACCTTTATGTAGAGTATTCCTAACTTGTACCAGGGTTAGTCTGTGTGAGGTGGTGTGATTTACAAAGCTAGTTATAAAATAAATGCCATCTCCACCTGGCTTTCCTGGACCAGCCACTCTGGGGGAAGCCAGTCAAGCCTTCAGATTAATGCAGCCACAGTCGACACTCTGGCTAGAACCTCATGGGAGATTCTGAGTCAGAACCACCTGCTAAGCCACTCTCAAATTCCTGACCCATATCATCAAAATAAAAGTTTATTGTTATCTAAGCTTTGGGGCAGTTTGTTACGCAGCAGTAGACAACTAACACAAATGGTACTATATAGCAGAGGTCAGCAAAGTTTGGCTCCTGGGACAAATCTAGCCTATGTCCTATTTTTTTTATCCCCTTGAGCTTAGGAGGGTTTTAAAATATTGTACCAAAAAAAAAACAAACAAAAGAATATGCAACAGAGACCTAAAATGATCACTGTCTGGACCCTTAAAGAGAACGTTTGCCAATCCCTGATACATAGCAATGACAATGAACTGCTGCTACAGACAAGCACAAATATCACAGACATAATGTTAAGTGAATGTTAAGAGCTGGTACAGCAGAATGTGTACTATAAAATGTCATTTAAATAAAAGTCAAGAACAGGAAAGCTAATTAATGATGTCCAAAGTGAAGAGAGTAGTTTAATGCGAGGAGGGAAGAAACGAGGTAGGGATAGGGACAGGGTGGGGGGCTTCTGAGGCACTGGTGGGGCTCGTCTTAATCTTGGCCGTGGCTACATGAGTGTATTCACCTTGTGACACTTCATTAAGCTCTATGCTTACAGTTATTGTGTTTTTGTATTTCCATTTAAAACAAATTTATTTGAAATGTCATTAGAGAGGTAAAATTGGGCAATTTCCAAAATCCAAACATTTCTAATAAAGTCATAGAAGCATTTAAATTATAATCAGGGACTCCATGCCTTCCACAAGGAGAATTCACCGGTGGTCTCAAAACAGCACTGCAGAAGGGCGTCAATTACAGTGCTTAAGAGTGCGGCCTCTGGAACCAACCTGCCAGGGTTCAAGAACTGATTCTACCACTGATTACGTTTATGACCTTCAGTCAGTTACTTTGCCTTACTAAGCCTCATTTGTGTCATCAGGAAAGTGGAGATTTAAAAGAAAAAAAATGGTACCTACTTCATAAGGTTGTCTTAAGAAACGGATAGTATAAACCTCGAAACTCAGTGAGTCAGTTATCTATCGCTATATAATAAGCCATCTCAAAAGTTATAATAGCATTTGCTTTTGTTGCCTCACAGTTCTAAAGGTCAGGAATTTAGGCGAGGCTTAGCAATCTCATTAGTCTGGGTTCTCCAGAGAAAAAGAACCAGTAACCAATAGCATATATATATATTTTTTAACATGTATTTTATAGATAGATATGTAATAAGATCTATATCTATCATAGATATAGTTTATATAAGATTTATATCTATATATCTGTGTCTAAAGAAACCATGAGCCATCTACAAATCTATTTCTAAATGTATCTATGTAATATATATTATAATCATATGAGCCAATTTCTTATAGACATAGATACAGATAGAAATATATAGATATATGGTAAGGAATTGGCTTGTACAAATTTGAAGGCTGTGAAACCCCCAGATCTGCCCTGGGCAAGCTGTGGATCCAAGAGAGCAGATGGCATCGTTCCAGTCTGGGTTTGAAAGCCAGAGAAGTAGGTAGAGCCAATGATGTAAATTCCCATCCAAGTCTGAGTCCAAAGGCAGGAGAATATTGACATCCCAGACTGAAGACAGAGGAAGAGAGAATTCTTTCTTTCTTTCTCTACCGTTTTGTTCTGTTCAGGCATGCAAGAGACTGAATGAGGCCCACCCACATTGAGGAGGGCAATCTGCCTTACTCAGTCTACCAGTTCAATGTGAATCTCATTCAGAAACCTCACAGATACTCCGAGAAGAATGCTGGACCAAGTATCTGGGCACCCTGTGGCCTACTCAAGCTGACACAGAGTGGCCCATCACTGCAGAGCTGGCTCACCTGTGCCCTCCGTGGTTCAGTTAGGACTGGAGGGTCCAAAATGGCCCCACCAACCTGACTCATTGGAAAAGACCCTGATGCTGGGAAAGACTGAGGGCAGGAGGAGAAGGGAGTGACAGAGGATNGTGGCCCATCACTGCAGAGCTGGCTCACCTGTGCCCTCCGTGGTTCAGTTAGGACTGGAGGGTCCAAAATGGCCCCACCAACCTGACTCATTGGAAAAGACCCTGATGCTGGGAAAGACTGAGGGCAGGAGGAGAAGGGAGTGACAGAGGATCCAATGGTTGGACGGCATCACTGACTCAATGGACATGAGTTTGTGCAAACTCTAGGAGACAGTGAAGGACAGGGAAGCCTGGCGTGCTGTAGTCCATGGGGGTCCTGGCGTGCTGTAGTCCAGGCGGTTGCAGAGAGTGGGACACAACTGAGCAGCTGAATGACAACAACCTGTTGGAGGACTTGCTGCTGGCTCTTCTCCTCCAAGTGGCATCTCTCCAGCAGGCTGACTTGATCTTCTTTACTTGGAGGTTGAATTCCTAGAGAAAAAGAAGTTTAAAGATCTCTTAAGCCAGAGCTCAGAATTCCTAAAACCTCATGCCACTACATTCCGTTGATGAGAGCAAGTCACAGGCCAGCCCAGATTCAAGGAGGGAGGAAATAAGAGACCCCGCCTCTGGGAGTGGGAGGAGTGGCAGGCCTGGGCCAGGATGCGGAGAGTTGGGCGGGGTGGGGGGGGGGGGGCATGTTCACAGGCGGCCAGCCCTTTGGCGGCCACAGTACATATCCTTCCCCTTTACATACCAGACCCCAAGGTTTAGTCCGTCCAAATCACCACCATCTCTTCTTGAACTACTGCAACAGCCCCCTCTTTCTCACCCTGCCCTAGAATGTTCTCCACACAGTTGCCAGGACGATCTGGTTAAAATGTAAGTCAGATCGTATCACTTCAGGAGGGGTCCCATCATGCTTGAAGTAAAGCCCAAAACCTGTGCCATGATCTGGCTCCGAGCAACCTCTCCACCCGTATCACTTCTGTTCTTTCCCTGTTCGTTCTGTTCCAGCATCCCTGGCTTTCCTGCTGTTCCTCAAACACCCCGGCTCATCCTCTGGGCTTTTCTAGTAGATGTCCCTTCCCCCAGAACACTCTTCACCAGATCTCACATGGCTGGTCTTTTCACTCAGACCACTGCTCAGATATCACCCCCTCAGGGAGATCTTCCCTGACCACCCTACTCATAAACAGCTCCCTCATCCCACCTCTGAGCGTCCTTTTCCTGATGCAGCTTTATTTTCCTTCACAGCAACCCCTGCTGNCCCCCAGAACACTCTTCACCAGATCTCACATGGCTGGTCTTTTCACTCAGACCACTGCTCAGATATCACCCCCTCAGGGAGATCTTCCCTGACCACCCTACTCATAAACAGCTCCCTCATCCCACCTCTGAGCGTCCTTTTCCTGATGCAGCTTTATTTTCCTTCACAGCAACCCCTGCTGCTGCTACTGCTGCTAAGTCGCTTCAGTTGTGTCCAACTCTGTGCGACCCCACAGATGGCAGCCCACCAGGCTCCTGCATCCATGGGATTTTCCAGGCAAGAGTACTGGAGTGGGGTGCCATTGCCTTCTCCCTCATAGCAACCCCTAGTATTTTCTTATTCATGGTCTCTCTTCCCCACAGGGCTTCCCTGGTAGCTCAGACAGTAAAGAATTTGCCTGCATTGCAGGAGACCCAGGTTTAATTGCTAGATCGGGAAGATCCCCTGGAAAACGGAATGGCTACCCACTCCAATATTTCTGCCTGGAGAATTCCATGGACAGAGGAGCCTGGCAAGCTGCAGTCTGTGGGGTCGCAAAGAGTCAGACACGACTGAGCAACTAACACTTTCTTTCACTTCCCCACTAGATATCAGCTCCGTGAGCGCTTGGGCTTTGTTCTCGCAGACACATAAAGCAGCGCCTCGCAAATAACAGGCACACGATACATACGTGTTGAGTAAATGAAAGAGCCTGGGATCAACCCGTGGAAGAACAACAGGAAGGCAAACCCAGCAACACTGACAGCGTTGTCCTGCCCTGGCCCGTCCACCTCAGCCCTGCAGTCTAACCTCATAACTAGTTTCCAGCTTAATTTGCTGTCTCAGAAGAGAGAACTCGCAACTAAAGAGGGCAAGTTAGAGGCAACTGTCGTGGGCAGCTGTAAGATGCAGGTGGAAAGGACTGTCACTGGCCCTTACCCTGGGTCCTGTGGCCAGTCCCAACAGTCCCAGGATGAGAGATCGCCCATTTGCTTTTTTTAATTATTTTTCTTGTTGGAGTGTAGCTGATTTACAATGCTGTGTTACTTTAAGGGTACAGCAAAGTGACTCAGCCATGTGTCTATACGTGCACCCATTCTCTTCTAGACTCCATTTCCATACAGGTCATTGCAAAGCACCAAATAGAGTTGGTTCCCTGTGCTCTTTGGCAGGCTTTTATTAGTTACCTGTTTCATATATAGGAATGTGTGTATGCCACTACCAGCCTCCCAGTTTATGCCCTCCCCCAGTTTCCCCAAACCATACATTTGTTTTCTGCATCTGTGATGAAATTTCTGTTTTGTAAATAGGTTCATTGATGTCATCTTTTAGACTCCACATAAAGGCAGCATGATATGCAATTCGTCTTTCTCGGTCTGACTAGGTGTACTCTATATCCCACCTTGCTGCCAGAGACATCTTAGTATGCACAAGAGGCAAGAAAGAGAAGAAATGGGTATTATTGCGTCCCTACCACACGCTGAGTGGTTTTGTTCACATTGTCTCATTCAGCTCTTAAAACAACAGACATTGCTCTTCAGTTCACAGATATGGAAACTGGACAGTGAGGTGGGAAGCCAGGGTTTGCTGATACCGTGTGGGTGAGCTGGCAGGAGGCTTGCTTCAGTAGATGCCCCAGCTTCCTCCTGTCGTCTTAAAAAGCCTAGCGTGTGTCCTGTGAGGATGGCCCTTCCTGGTACAGAGTTGCTGAGATGTCTGCTTCTCCCCACAGTGGTGTCCTGTGGCCATCCGGGCTCCCCGCCCCATTCCCAGATGTCTGGGGACAGCTATACAGTGGGGGCAGTCGTGCGTTACAGCTGCACCGGCAAGCGGACCCTGGTGGGAAACGCCACCCGCATGTGTGGGCTGGACGGACACTGGACTGGCTCCCTCCCTCACTGCTCAGGTAAGGGGCTGGTGTAGGGGAGGGCTTCCAATGGAACACTTGGCTGATGGGAGGGGGCAGCTCCGAGATGGGAGAGAAACGGAGGGGAGGGAAACAGAGCTTTTGGACCTTCATCCCATCCCTCCCAGGCAGAGAGCATGGCTCTCAGAGGTCCCAGCGGGACTTCATCCCTTGATGGTCCAAGCCCAGCTTCATGCCCTTAGACTCTGGCCAAGCTGAGACAGCCAAGAGATTGCAGAACCAATAAAGATATGGTTTCTGAGGTCACCTATGACCAGAATCTTCTCCAGACACTTATCACCATGAGGTCCCAGGAACAGTCCAAGCCTTCCTGTTGTTGGCTCAGATCCAAACCCACTCCAGTGTTCTCTCCTTTCCTGTGTGGGACTCCTGGACCCCAGCCTGCTTTCCTTTCTGTATCATCACTTCTTCTGTTTGTCCTGTATCCTTCCTGGCCCAGTGAATACAGTTCTCNTTTCCCCATCTATTTGCCATGAAGTGATGGGACCAGAATACCCACCAGATATTAGTTAGGTCTCCTAAGAAAGGAGAAATTCCTAAAGCACTGGGAATTTGTTTCAAAGGATTGTGGGCTGCACAGGACAATCCCAGATACATCACTCTGTTACGACCCAAGACTTTGGCCTCTCACCCTTAATAATCTCATTAATTGCCCAGTTCACGAACTGGCAAGACTGTGTATGAGCCACTGGGACTCCTTTAGCTAGTTAGCCAGGCCCCAGACTTCTGTGTGTTTGGACCTCTGTTGGAAGTGTCTTGGGAGGCTGGCATGGGGAAGTCAAGGATCATGTATACTGAGGCCTCCTGAGTTATCCACAAAGCAAATTCCAGGAGGAAGAAATGCTCCAAAAAGGAAAGGCATGCATTTTGCATCCAAGTACCATCCAAACATGCGTTTGCCCCAGTCTCTTTGGTGTTTTGCATAAAGCTCCTCCCTCTGGACACTTTTACAGGACACAAGGCTAGTGGTGTTCTTAGAGTCTATATTATCTATTTAGGGATCTGTGTTCTTCATGGGAAAAGGGAGTACAAGGTAGGGGAGGAAGAAACCAGAAAGCCTTCAGCATCTCCTACTTACTAGCATATGTAACTAACCACAGTTAAGTCTCCTGACCCAAAGCACCCAATCCAAAGTCCTTTCTCCTAATTCGTAATTACCCTTCTCTGAAGTTGTGTTTGCAAAGGCTGGGAAATGACCTTATAGAAATGCAAAGATCATTCTTGTCAAAGCTACAGCACTGAGTTTTAAAATCTCTGAAAGCCTTGTCGGATCTCATAACTTTTTGACTTCCTGAGCCCTCATCCTGCATGTGGAAGAGGAGGCTTTTCCTTGGCCACATCACAGGCCAAGGGGAGACTGGAAACAGGCTGGCACTTGGGAACATGAAAAGCAAGAAGCAAGAAAAGGACCTTCAGAAAACGCGAACCCTACTCACTGGGGAATGTGTTTCATGAAGCTGTTTGATCTCTGATCCTGAACATTCTGAAGAACTGTGTGCAGTTTCCATTTTCCCATGTCTTCCTCAAGGATGACAGACTCTTAGGAGACCAGAATCACAGGCAGACCTTTCCTGGAGACTTCTGAGGATAGGCTTCGAGGTTATTCCATTAATACTGAGGCTGAGGAATGACTGAATCTTAAATACTTGAGATAAGAAAGTGAGAGATGACAAGAATAGGTGATGCGGAAATAACTCTGGATGTGCCCTAGGGAGCAGACTGTAGTTCTTCCACTCTTGAAACTTACAGGTATCTTTTGCAGCATCTCCTGCCAGTGCTAAACACACACACACACAAACACACACACACACACACACACACACATTCAGGAGTTCCAAGGTCAGATTTTCAAGCCTCATTCAGTTCAGTCAGTGCACCCGGATGATGCAAAACAGAAGTCGTAAGTCTCTGGGCCATCGAGGACTTGCCGAGATTTCTGGCGTCTGAGACACACTGCAGGAAGTTAACTGCCCATCTCTGCGGCGTCATCATCTTGCTGACGTACATCTTCAGTAAAGAGTCAACAGTTCCCACCTGCCCCCATAGTGCAGTATTCTATGCCAGACTTCCTTATGTTATTGAAACAGAGGCTGAACACTTCAGTGGAGGCTGTTCTGTCAGATAATGCCCAGGGCCAGAGAATCCACCCTTGAGCCTGTTGTACGACAGTGCTGGCTCCAGCTGAGACCAGCTAGCCAGTGGGGGAGTCAGAGCGATTCACCATCAGGATTGCCTTCAAGCGGACCCGGTACTGCCTGTTGCATGAACTAGATCTGGAAAATGTCAAAAGATAAGAAAACCTGGCCAAATATGAGGGGCTCTCTTTTCTCATATTTTTGAAAGGCTGAGTGAATCCCCCTTCCTTGGTAGGCAGTAGAATGGGGAACATGGGGTTATACAATATTCTTATATTCTGAAACTAGACTAGGAAAGGAAATAATCCCAAAACTGAGAGGCAGATACATCAACGGTAGATGACCAGGTATATGGCTTAAGCATTTATTTATACCAGCTAACCAAATGTGGTCTTTGCGGTGGTTCTACAGTCACTAAGTCATGCCTAACTCATTGCAGCCCTGTGGACTGTAACCCACCAGGCTCCTCCAGATTTCCCAGGCAAGAATACTGGAATGGGTTGCCATTCTTTTCTCTAGGGAATCTTCCTGACCCAGAAGTTGAACCCATGTCTCCTGCATTGACAAGCGGATTCTTTACCGCTGAGCCACCAGGGAGGCCCCAAAATGTGGTCATTAAGATGTTTCTGTTGATGCCTACATACGTGGATTCACGAGGAGATACATTCCACATCACTTGGAAACTGTCTTCTCATGCAGCTGCCATTTAGCCCTCAATTTTCTTTCTCCTTCCTCAAGCTTACCATGACCAAGTCTGATCTAGTGGTGTCTCCCATGAATCTCTGCATCCTGAGATGATCTGGCTCCCCCAGATAGTAGATAGCTTTATCTCCTGTTCTTTAGCTTCCTTCACCTCTTGGGTCCTTAAAACTCTCTTGGGTGGATTTGTGCTGCTGCTGCTGCAAGTCGCTTCAGTCGTGTCCGACTCTGTGCGACCCCATAGACGGAAGCCCACTAGGCTCCGCCATTTCTGGGATTCTCCAGGCAAGAATACTGGAGTGGGTTGCCATTTCCTTCTCCAATCCATGAAAGTGAAAAGTCAAAGTGAAGTTGCTCAGTCGTGTCCAACTCTTAGCGACCCCATGGACTGCAGCCTACCAGGCTCTTCCATCCATGGGATTTTCCAGGCAAGAGTACTGGAGTGGGGTGCAATGCATTGCCTTCTCCAGGGTGGGTTTGTACAAGATCACAAATCAGGTAAATGCAGAAATGTGGCGGGAGGCAGAGGGCAAAGAAAGAATGAAATGAGAGATCAAAAATGTTTAATCCAGAGCTCACCTGTATTGCATAATCTATGAATAAGAAAGCCTCAGGTAAAGGCCCAGGATCAAAATTCAAACCTGACTACTGAGCAACAACTCTGCTAGAAGTTTGAACTGTATTCTCTCAGCAATGGGAAGCCAGAGGAGGTGTTTCAGCAGGAGAGAAAAAAAATCAAATAGTTGTGGTTGTTCATTGTTAAGATTTAAAGAGAAAGTGAGGATGGATTAGAGGGAGAGTTTAAGAGAAGGGAATATTAGTTACAAGGCTCCTGCAGTAAAGTTCAGGCAAGAGATGTTGAGCATCTGAGCTAAGACAGTGGAACGGGGAATGGAGAGGGTACCGGCTCAGCAGATGGTGGAGAAGAGGTGAAAGGGAGAAGGTCAGCTTGGACCGCACTGGCACCAGCCAAGGATGGAGGCAGGACTTCTTGCCCAAAGGCTTCTGTCTGCCTTCTTTGCTCCCTTGTGGTTCGGGCCCCAGGGCCTCACGTGTGACCTCAGATCTACGTGTCATTTGGCCCCTGAGTACTCAGACAGGAGCCTGTCCAGGTGACTGAGGTACACACATGGTCTCACTGCCCTCTTTCTTAGGGCCCCCTGCTTCCCCAAAGAAGAGCTCCAACGCCTTTCTCCACTCTGCCACTATCCTTCCTTCCCTGCTAAAAACAATGGGGTTTTTTGGTTCTGATCCATAGGAACCAGCACAGGAGTCTGTGGTGACCCTGGCATCCCAGCCCACGGCATCCGACTGGGAGACAGCTTTGCCCCGGGTAGCCTAATGCGCTTCAGCTGTGAAGCTGGCCACGTGCTCCGGGGGTCATCAGAGCGAACTTGTCAAGCCAACGGCTCGTGGAGCGGCATGCAGCCTGAGTGTGGAGGTAATGTATGTGACCATTCTGCTTCTCCCCTTTGCCTGCCCCGAGGTCTTCCCCTGTTTTCCTACTCCCTCGTGCCTGCCCTCACCCGCACAGATAAAATCAAAGGCCCCATTTAAACCCATGGCCAGGTGGAGAGTGGACATCAACAGAGAGTTCACGTTCATCTCATTAGTAACCCGAAGGCAGACATTTTCCCCACCCTAACCTCAGAAGGGAAGATACCAGGATACACTAAGTTTTGGGGATTTGCTCGCTTGTTTCCATATAGCTTCATTCAACAACTATGTGCCAAATAATATAGTATACGCTACAGACACAGTGGTGGCCGAGCCAGACACACCTTCCCCTCTTGGAGCTTACAGTTTAAGATTAAACGAACATCCAAAGTGCCAAAAAAATTTACAAAATCCAATTTTACAAAACACTTTAAAAGTAATATAAGCCCTTAATGATGGTTCCTGGGCTGGTCTCAGTGGGGGACGAGGAAAGACACAATATACAGTCATCATCTAGCAAGGGAGAAGTGGGAATGGAATAGAGAAACAGGGAAATACATAATTACCAGGCAGCAGCACCAAGGGCTCCTTGAGGTAAGAGCTATTAACTTAAAGTGACAGCTTTAGTCTGGGTTTCTGTTCAAGCACATTTTGCTACATAGTTTCAGACACAGGGTACGTGAAGACTTGAGTGTAGTTAGGGTTTTACTGGGTGACCAGTGATTGAGCGTAGGTGACTAAGGCATAAAGAAAGTGGCAAGGAGGGGGTGAGGGTACATACAAAGCACTGACTGTGACGAATGTTAGCATCTAGGCTGGGGATGGAGGGAATAGGGTCATCAGTGGAGTAAGAGGCTATGAAAAGGTGACAAGATCATTGGATTATAGGTCCCAATCACCAGGAAACAAACTCCAGAGGGAGTGAGCCAAAGAAATAAACAGCAGTGGTTAGAGAATGGGCAGCATGGACTTGAGATTGNGAATGTTAGCATCTAGGCTGGGGATGGAGGGAATAGGGTCATCAGTGGAGTAAGAGGCTATGAAAAGGTGACAAGATCATTGGATTATAGGTCCCAATCACCAGGAAACAAACTCCAGAGGGAGTGAGCCAAAGAAATAAACAGCAGTGGTTAGAGAATGGGCAGCATGGACTTGAGATTGCAGCATGGTCCTGCAGAGCAAGGGGAGATGCTCTGGTCCCTTGTTCGGGGGCCACCTGCCCAGGAAATGACACAGATGGGGTCAGTGCCCTCTCCCACTTGTCTGTCCAAAGTCCTGCCTTTCTGGGGGTGCAAAGTTAGTTTTTATAGGATTTTGTAGGCATAGTAAGAGGCATAGTAAGCTTGTGGTAATGAGTGTATTGTCAAGGAAAGAATTTACTATATTCTCACATATCCACTGTGACCAGGTTCCCTTTCTTGCCACCCAGACCCCAGGATGGAATCAGTCACCATGTCAGGAGGGTTCAGGGAACAGAAAGTAGGTGGCTAAGAGTTTCAACCTGGAAGCAAGTATTTGTTGAATGAGGTTGTGTGTGTATGTAACATGTACACAACTCGTTGTGACTTCCCTTGACAAGTTCCCAGTTACCTTTCAAGGTTCTGCTCAAATTCTTATCTCCAGCCCCAGTAAGCCACTCCCTTCTTAGTGCTTTTTTCCCTTCAAGTGTAGCACTTGTCACATCATATTTTAATTCATCTGTTTATAGGTAGGTTCTTAAGAGAGACTGAGCTCCTCCAAGGCAGGGGTCATGCATGGCTCGGTCATCACTGCATTCCCAGCACCTGCACAGCACAGTTGGAGAAGGAAACGGCAACCCACTCCAGTATTCATGCCTGGAAAATCCCATGGACCNGGCAAGAACACTGGAGTGGGTTGCCGTTTCCTTCTCCAATGCATGAAAGTGAAAAGGGAAAGGGAAGTCGCGCAGTCGTGTCCGACTCTTAGCGACCCCATGGACTGCAGCCCACCAGGCTCTTCCGTCCATGGGATTTTCCAGGCAAGAGGACTGGAGTGGGGTGCCACTGCCTTCTCTGAAATGGCAACTAATAGGAGCTTAATGATGCCAGAGAAGGCAGGCAGACGTGACCCGCTGAGCAGCCTCAACATCATTAACAAGGAGGCAGCCAGACATCCTGCGCCTCTAATGTGCTAAGAAAAACACAGAACCGCTTGCGAAGTACCTTTGCCAAGAAGTAGAACTCGACTGCGGTAATGATAGAGGAGCCTATTGAACAGTGCCTCGTTCACCAAGTTAGTAAAATCCAGAAAGTGGGAAGTTCTACCAGTTAAATGCCCTGATTTCCGTGACAGATAAATTATAGGCGAGGGTAATCCCGTAACCTCTGGATTCAGAGAGTCTTAGAGACATACCAATCAAATGTGTGGACCTTTATGATTCAAACAAATCAACTATTAAAAAAGATACAGACAGAGTCTTGAGGAAACCTAAGCACTGCTTGGCTATTTGGTGATATGAAGGAATCGTTTAAAATGTTAGGTGTAATAACAAAACAGACAATGTCTTTCATTTTTAGAAATCTTTAAAAATCCCTCCAGGTCTCTCCTCCCCTTCTGAGGGTGAGATGATCAGACATGGGAGCATCCCAAGAGGGATGCTTTCAGTCCACAGGCTTCTGATGTAACCTGTGGCCTCCACTCTGGGCAGGACTTGGCCTAACCCCAGGGGATGCTGCCGTTGTTCTGATGAGTAATGTGTTCTTTCGGCTTCCTAGTGATCTCTTGCGGGAATCCTGGGACTCCAAGCAATGCCCGAGTCCTGTTCAGTGACGGCCTGGTTTTCTCCAGCTCCATCGTCTATGAGTGTCGGGAAGGCTACTATGCCACAGGCCTACTTAGCCGGCACTGCTCGGTCAATGGCACCTGGACGGGCAGTGATCCCGAGTGCACAGGTGAGGGCCTCTGGGCTCCATGGCAGTGGGGCTCCTCCACGCCGGAGGAGAAGGCTGTCTGCCAGAGACTGGGAAGACTGGCTGGCGTTGAGGGACGTGACCCGGAATGAGGATCATATAAGTCGCCTCCATTTACTGAGCACGTTCTGTGGGACTGCCCCTGAGCAAAACGCTTTGTTTTTGGATCTTTTGATGCTCACCACAATCCCCTGTGAAACTAGGAAAGTGAAACTCACTCCGTCGTGTCTGACTCTTTGTGCCCCCACAGACTACACAGTCCATGGGATTCTCCAGGCCCGAATACTGGAGTGAGTAGCCTTTCCTTTCTCCAGGGGATCTTCCCAACCCAGGAATCGAACCCGGGTCTCCCGCGTTGCGAGCGGATTCTTTACCAGCTGAGCCACTATTAGCTCTGCTTTCCCATTTGAGACAAGTGAGGCTCAAGAGAGCTTCAGAATATGTCGTTGCTCTTCTCCAGGCTCTCGCCAGTTCCTGGGGCCTTCTTTTCCTCTTTTAGGGCGACCCCCCAGTGCTGAGCCAGATTCCCTTTCTACCTTAAAGCTGCTGCCATCTGTCATCTTTGTCAGCTCCACTTCTCCCTTCAGTCCATTTCTGCCCCAGCCTGGCTCCTCTTTCTTGCTTCTCCTAAAAGCAGCTCCAGACCCTTTTCCTTGAAAAGCAAATTGCTGCAGGGCCCAGATGGAAGGAAGTGATTATAAAAGGGAATCTTATACAACATTCTCCCTTTCATAGTCCTAGCTGTGCTTCCAGGCTCCGTCTGAAACCCCTGTCAGCTTCGCTGTTGTTCCGAGGTCAGAGCTCACCAATCCTCACCCTCCCTTGATACCGTAACGCAGGAATGACTACTGCATCAGTCACGAGGCCCTGCTCCTAGTCCACTGGGCCCACGGAGGCCTCCTGGGCAGAAGAGCAGTCAGTAAGATGCCCTTCCCAGCAGACAAATTGTCTTATCTACACATCTGAGGTCATCATGTGGCCCATCAACACATCTTAGGCTCTTCAACCTGGAAACATCCCTCCCTCTGGTCCCCAGCCTCATTTATGAAGGGAGCCCTCTGAATACTTCCTCTTAGAGGAGTGGGCTTTACATGAACAAGATGGGTTTCCCAGCCCAAGTTGCTGGGGTGTGTAAGGATGGTCCAGCAAGGACGGGGGCCTTTCCAGGGAGACTTGGCTGCAAGGAGTTAGAATGAATGGCACCCCAACTGGGAACCGGGGAGGAGACGCGACATCCCTTATCTGACAGTTTTCCTTCCCAAACGTGGGGAGTGATCGGGATGGTGCTGGGATGCTAAGGAGGAAGGAGTCTGTGCTGGGAGTGAACGAGGCTCTGTCTCCACGTCCTAGTCATAAACTGCGGTGACCCTGGGGTTCCAGCCAATGGCCTCCGGCTGGGCAGTGACTTCAGGTACAACAGAACTGTCACCTACCAGTGCGTCCCTGGCTACGTGATGGAGTCGCACAGGGTGTCTGTGCTGAGCTGCACCAAGGACCGGACGTGGAACGGCACCAAGCCGGTCTGCAAAGGTGTGTCTGGGGCTACAGATGTGTGGACACAGGGCTGGAGCAGGTACAAAAGCTTTGAACACCTGGAAGGGAGGGGGTGATGAAGCAGAGCCCTAACGTCTTTATCTGGGGGTGTGCAAGGTGGGAGTGGTCCCTGAACATTTGCAGGGAGGCAGTGGGGAGGTCCTGGGCCTTGAACCTGGAGGACTAGGTGGTGCAGGGAAGAGCATGTGGTTGGAAGATACAATGAGACCGAGCTCCCAAGGGAAGAAGGGTGGCTCCTGATTGCTCTTACTTAGCCCGGGCTCCCGGCAGGCCAGTCGCCTCAGTGCCGAAGGCAGCCCTGGTTCCCCAGGGCAGCCCCAGCACTCCGCCTACCTTGGTCTCCCCCAGCTATCATGTGCAAGCCGCCTCAGCTCATCCCCAACGGGAAAGTGGTGGGATCCGACTTCATGTGGGGCTCGAGTGTGACGTACGCCTGCTTGGAGGGATACCAGCTCTCCCTGCCCGCGGTGCTCACCTGCGAGGGAAACGGGTCCTGGACCGGAGAGCTGCCTCAGTGTTTCCGTAAGTCGCTCACAGGGGGCCTCCAGGACACCCATCTGCTTGCTCCTCTCCTTCCCCGCTCAGAACTCTGCTGCTGGAAGGCCTAGAATGAGGCTCCCTGCTCCAAATCAGGGAGCTTTGTCAAAGACCACCGTTAAGAAAGGAAGGGATCTTAAAGGAAGAATGTGAGAGTATCTTCATTGAGCCCTGGCTCCGGTCACTGGGTGGCGTCACAATGGAGGGAAATTAAACCAGATACAGGAGATGCTTCCTAACTAGAAAAGCTGTTAACTGGATGGGATAGAACCCAAAGATGGAGTCGGAGGTGGGCAGGTGGGGCAGTGCTAGAGACATGCCTGACTTCAAGGATGAGACCCTGCCCTGGGACACTTGTGATTTTCCAGCGAGAGGATCATTTCTTATCTACCTGCCCTGATTATGTCTTGAAGAGCCCCAAGTCGTTTCCAGGGCTCATTTCTTACCACATCCCCCAGAGAAGGAGATTCCAGGTCACTTTTTCACATCTTACCCCATAATTGGGCTCTGGAAGGTTTTCTCTGTGCCCTTGCTTTGGACAAATGGTAGGACCTATTTTTTCTTTCTGCTTGGCATTTATCTAGTGCTGCAGAAAACTGTTGACATAACTCATAACACTGTTTGGGGGCCTCTGAAACATTGCTTTAATTTGGGAAATTTCAGCAGAGATGAAGGCCAGTAAAAGTTGACCCAGGACAGGCAACGTGAGGTTTATGGTTAAGCCTTTAGGCCTTGACAGCCCTTCCAGGAAACATAAGGAAGATGGCAAGTCTCTGGGTTCAGTCTGGACACCTTGCATTTTCTTGGGAAATAGTTGAATTGCTTTTAAACAATGAACCATGGTTATCATTTCTAAAAATGTCCTATATCTTAAAATANAACGTGAGGTTTATGGTTAAGCCTTTAGGCCTTGACAGCCCTTCCAGGAAACATAAGGAAGATGGCAAGTCTCTGGGTTCAGTCTGGACACCTTGCATTTTCTTGGGAAATAGTTGAATTGCTTTTAAACAATGAACCATGGTTATCATTTCTAAAAATGTCCTATATCTTAAAATACAAAAGAATGAAAGAATCATCTGAACCTCACTTCCCAAAGATAACCAGTTAGGCTTGTCATTACACTTCCACACAATCACTAAGCATTTTTGCATGTATATATATATATATATGCAATTTTTAATAAATGGTATTGAATCATGCTGTTCACAACTTGTATTCATTGACAGGCCATTAGCTCCTTGCTCTGTCAATATGTACTAATCTATACATCATCCTTGTTAATGGTTTTAAAAAGAAGTCCTCTCTTATAGATGCCACACCATTTTAATCTCCACCTACCAGTGATAAATTTGGATCTCTCCAGTTTAACCATGTTACAAACAGTTCTGCAATAAACAGCTTCAAAAGGAGCATTTCTTTACCCTTGTGGTAAAGTCCTAAGAGTGAGGATGCTGGGCCATGCAGCACACTATACTTGATACATGTTGCCAAAGTGTCTTCTAGAAAAAGTGTTCCTATTTACACTCCCACCTGCAGTTGATGAGAATATTTCTTGACTCACACACTCATAAACAATTGATTTGGCCAATATTATTAATATTTACCAACCTAAGAAGTTTTAAAAGATGCCTAAGATTTTGAGATATCTAAGATTTTGATTGGCATCACATTGCTTCTTAGCAGAACTGAGCTGCTCTTTCTTTGTCATCCAAGAGTTGCTGCTTCCTGAATGTGGGGACTTTTGATCTGATTGGTCCATCCAGGCTCTCCAGATTCCAGGACCAGGCTTCCATTTGATTTTTGCATCTGATTTCCAACCTCTTAACTCTGTGTACACACACACACACATACACACACACAAGCATAGCACAAAGAATGTTCCTCAGGCTTGAAGTGATGTCTTAGGGAACTTTGACTTCCATAGTCAGTTTTTTAAGATCCTCTCTGCTGATCCAAATGAAATGAACACTCTTAGACCCTGCTTCCTGTAGGGTAAGTGCACAGTCTTTGGAAGGATATTTGGCAATGCAGGTCAAAAGCTGCAAACACACTCAAACCTTTAAAGATAATAAGTTCACTCCTAGAGAATTGTCCTAAGAAAGTAATACAAGTTAAACAAAAGCCACATGTAACTTATAATGATAGAAAATGCCTAAGAAGAGGGTTGTGATCAGCTGTAATCATTTTGCACAGCATCTCTTTGCAGATTTGTGTAGCCGGTAAGGGATCACAATGTCATAAACATGGGACATGTTGACAGAATAGCATGTGAACAAAGCAAAGTCAACAGCACCTGGACACTGGGTTTGCAGGCACACACGTGTTTCCATACAGCTGGACAAACACTAGAAGGGAAGGAGCACAAAAATGCAAAACCATTTTGGGTAGTCGGGTGAGTTTATTTTCACTCGATGGTCTGAACTTCCTTTACATGGATATGAATGACTGATAAGCATTTGAATCTGGAAAGGAGAGGAAGCCACAGAGCGGCACGGAGGCAGGTGCAGGGTTGACGCAGGGCTTCTCCACAGCCAGAGTTCAAGAGGAGCCAGGAGGAGAGCAGCGCAAATACCAGTGACTGGGTGGCGGTAAAGGCAGGCAAGCAGACTGAGCTCTAGACGGCAGCTTGGACCTGCCTCTCTCCCTCATCTCCCCAGCTGTGTTCTGCGGAGATCCTGGCGTCCCCGCCCGAGGCAGGAGAGAGGACCGAGGATTCTCCTACAGGTCGTCTGTCTCCTTCTCCTGCCAGCCCCCTCTGGTGCTGGTGGGCTCTCCACGGAGGTTCTGCCAGTCAGATGGGACATGGAGTGGTACTCAGCCCAGCTGCATAGGTAAGAGGTGACCGGGAGCAGGGTGTCCCTGCTGGTGGACATCCTTCTTTAGGGCCCAAGATGATGAATTTTCTTCACTGTCTCATCTGCAAAATGAAGCAAGTGCTCCTCCGAGCTCCTTAAAACAAGATGTGAAGTAGCCAGCATTCATATGCTGCCGGGAATCACAGTCAGCCAGGGGATGACTCGAGGGGAGAGTCCAAAAGGCTGGGCATCGGGACATGCCTCCATCCCCTTTCTCATGTCTGTTTCTCGGGGTGGGCAGGGACCACAAAAGTTTCTGTAACCGTGGTCTGTTTCTTTGTTTTTGCAATCCAGACCCCACACTGACCACATGTGTGGACCCCGGCATGCCGCAGTTCGGGATACAGAACAACTCCCAAGGCTACCAGGTAATGAGGTCCACCAAGCTCAGGTCTCTGTGCCTCCTGTCCCTTCCGGTCACTGTCAGTCTCCGAGGACCCAGGGGCCTTCCTCAGGACGGCACTGGGGGTGGACGAGACATGGGAACCTGAAGAGAGAAAGCAGCCTGTCTCTTTAAGCCATGCTGCATGGCAGCCCCTCTCCCCCCACCCACCTCCAGAAATGGGCAGGCGTTTCCACCAATCAGAGAAGCTGGTGTGGAAGCGCAGGATTCCCGTGCAGCTCTGTAGACACTGCTTAGTAGCCCCGTGTGATGGGGACAGGGCGTTTACAGGAAAACCTCCTGTCCCCGGGGAAGCCATACCCTACGGGGCCCAGACCCAGTGGTCAGAGCAAGCAGGTGCCACACAGGAGGCTGGCCNGTGGAAGCACAGGATTCCCGTGTAGCTCCATAGACACTGCTTAGTAGCCCCCTGTGATGGGGACAGGGCGTTTACAGGAAAACCTCCTGTCCCCGGGGAAGCCATACCCTACGGGGCCCAGACCCAGTGGTCAGAGCAAGCAGGTGCCACACAGGAGGCTGGCCCATCCCAGCCAGATACAGGCTCCAGGGACACATCTCAGAGGGAGCTTCAGAAAGAAAGGATTTGCACCTGGATGGGCCCCTCTGAGCAGAAGGAAGGCGGAAAGGAGGGGGTATGTTCAAGGCAGGACAATGAACCAGAGCCCCCGATGTGCCCAGGGGAATATCAGGGACCACACCGAAAATGGCAGGTCAGGACCTAGCCAAGCAATGACATTTATTCACATAGAACACCTTCGACAAATATTTACTGCTATAAACTATTCTAGGCACTAGAAATACAGTGAGAACAAAACAAGCCAAGTGCCTCTAAGGGCTGGTGATGATAAATAAGCAAGATCATTTCTGCAACCAGCAAGCACTGCATGCGGCTCAGTACACAGAGGTGTGGCGGGGAAGTGGGGGTGCTGTTTTAGGAAGTATAGTAAGGGAAGAGGTTTCCTGAACTTGGACTGTGGTGCCCTTGGTGAGAAGGGCGGGCATACCTGGCAGAGTTGGCGGCCAGGGCAGGTTGCGGGACTAGAAAGCAGGCCCGCCAGCAAGTCCAGAGGATAACGAGAGAGGAGAAGGACGTGAAGCCCAAGTGCCAGCCTTAGGTTTGAAAACCTTCACTTCACTTGGCACTGCCCTGTGAAGTTAAATATTCACACATCCTGTGACCCAGAGGCCCCAGTCATAGAAACCAACCCCGGAGACACTCTCATACATGTTACCAGGAAATGAGGAAAACTATGGCGTGGCCACGGGGTGGGTCATCCCTCAACAGTGAGAAGGAAGGAACCACATCGCCACACAACACGGATGAATCTCAGAAACAGTGCTGAATGTCAAAGGATACTATTTCAAGGAATACTGAAACCAAGAAAAACTGACTCTGTTTAGATATATATGTGTGTGTACCACACGTGTGATGGCGGGCTTCCCAGATGGCGCTAGTGGTAAAGAACCCCCCTGCCAATGCAGGAGAGGCAAGAGACACGGGTTCGATCCCTGGGTTGGAAAGATCCCCTGGAGGAAGACGTGGCAACGCACTTCAGTCTTCTTGCTGGGAGAATCCCATGGAGAGAGGAGCCTGGTGGGCTGCAGTCCATGGGGTCGCAAAGTGTTGGACACGACTGGAGAGACTTAGCACGCACGCACGCACGTATGTGATAGAATTACTTTCTAACAATGCAAGGAAATGAAAAACACAAAATTGAAGAGACTGGTCATCACTGAGGGAGCCAAGCAACACGACAGAGAAGGAACACNTTTTTAAAGGGAAAAAATATATATTCGTAAGAAAGAAAATTGAAAGTAATTACACCTGTGTGGTTAACAGCGGTTACTCCTCAGAAATGAGATCGGGAATGAATCTGCTTTCTTCATGCATCTCTGCATTTGCCAAAATTTCCCCAATTTTCAAATTTTATACAATCAGAAGAACTAAATATCTTGGAAAGCCAATGTTTATTGAATAGATGGGTGGATGGATGGAAGCATGAGTGCATGTGGATACACAACCCTGCGTGCGGTCACAACCACTCATTCATGCGTGCACACGCACACACAACTAATGCTCATACTCAGTTGTCCTAAAACAGAGTCCTAAACACATCCGCACGCTCCGGTACACATGCCCTCATGTATTCCCTGCACCCACTGAATTATAAGCACACCGTGTGTTAACTGACCCTTAACATATACAAAACCCTATTCCCTTTACTCTCAAGCATGCATGTCTAAACAGGAGCACAACCACAGACCAGCAATCCAGTTGTTTGTTAGCACACATATGCACATTCTTGCATATCCTCACATTTCAGCCTACACAAACTCACAAGCCACACTACACTTACCTAACTCCAGTTATGCATGGGATGTTTATAGCAATATCTACACATAAAATCCTGCTCAGGGGGCTTCCCTGGTGGCTCAGTGGCAAAGAATCCACCTGCCAGTACAGGAACACAGCTTTGATCCCTGCTCCAGGAAGATCTCAAATGNGAACACATCCGCACGCTCCGGTACACATGCCCTCATGTATTCCCTGCACCCACTGAATTATAAGCACACCGTGTGTTAACTGACCCTTAACATATACAAAACCCTATTCCCTTTACTCTCAAGCATGCATGTCTAAACAGGAGCACAACCACAGACCAGCAATCCAGTTGTTTGTTAGCACACATATGCACATTCTTGCATATCCTCACATTTCAGCCTACACAAACTCACAAGCCACACTACACTTACCTAACTCCAGTTATGCATGGGATGTTTATAGCAATATCTACACATAAAATCCTGCTCAGGGGGCTTCCCTGGTGGCTCAGTGGCAAAGAATCCACCTGCCAGTACAGGAACACAGCTTTGATCCCTGCTCCAGGAAGATCTCAAATGCCGCAGAGCAATTAAGCCCACGTGCCACAACTATGAAGCCTGTGCTCTGGAGCCTGGGAACCACAGCTACTGACGCCTGTGCGCCAAGAATCCTCTGCTGCAGGAGAAGCCACTGCAGTGAGAGGCCCATGCGCAGCAACTGGAGAGTGGCCCCACTCACAGCAACTAGAGGAAAGCCCCAAAGCAGCGAAAACCCAACACAGCCAAAAATTAATTAATTAATTAATTAATTTAAAAAATCCTACTCAGACACTCACATCCACATACCCACAAACTTGGGTTTTGAAAATTTACCAGATCTTTCAAGTGTACCCTCTGAACTTTCTTTTCCCAGGAATTTATAAAAAAGAAGATTTCCATCTCCTCCTTCAAGTTTACCAGATTACAGGGCCTGTGGAGATCTTTGTGAATAAGTTCAAAGATGATCACTGGGCTTTAGATGGGCATGTAAGTTCAACAGAACCTCACTCAGGCCTTGACCTCCCTGTGTCCTCGCCCTATAACTGATTCCCATGTCACTGGCTGGAAGGAGGGGGACAAAGTGGGTGGAAACTCTTAGGATCGACGTGGAGACTTGGGAGGAGAGCTTCTATGGGGCCAGGACTGGGACCAAGGGAGTCTCCATCTGCTAGTGAAGTGAAAAGATAAAAAGGGCCAGGAGGCTGAGTCTAGAGGTTGGTATATCTGAGTGAGATAGATTCTTAAGTGTGAGCAGGAAACAGAATTATAACCCACAAGGACCTACTGTCCAGCACAGGGAACTCTGTTCCATGCTCTGTGGCAGCCTGGATGGGAGGGAAGCTTGGGGGAGAATGGATACATGTGTATGTATGGCTGAGTCCCTTTGGTGTCCACCTGAAACAATCATAACGTTGTTAATCGGCTATACCCCAATACAAAGTAAGAAGTTTAAAAAAAAAAATGGCCAAAGATGAAAAAGGAAAAGAACAGAGGAAATGGGAGGTTGGCAGCCCAAGAGTAAAGTCAAGCAGGTTGAAGGTCACAAGGTGGTGGTGGGAGCTGGGAGGAGGTGGTGAGTCCCAAGCGCACACGGAGCATCTTTGCACACTTAAGGATCTTCACACCCTTGAGGGTGATTCAGCACAGCTCGAGTCACCAGGACCTGGGGAAAGGAGATGGCTCCTCAGATCCCCTTGTGGGAAAGACGTGTTCCCTGCACGGGCCTTCTTCAGGTGGAATCCAGGTCTGTGGGGATACTTCTCTGCCCAGACCCTTCAGTTTCACAGGCGGGGTTGTGGAGCAGCCACCCTTCACGCCGTCAGCTTCCCTGTCTTGGGTTACTGAAGCTAGAAAGGGAGGGCCGGGAAGGAGGAGGAGATCGTGAGGCCAGAGAAACACAGAGCTGAGTCTGGGGGCATCCTCACGGCCAAGACCAGCTGGTAGAGGGCTGAGGGTTGAGTAGTTTTGCTGGTAAACACTAAAGGAGAAGCAGGTGGCTTCTCTAGGAGCTGGCACAGGGGGTTAGTTCCTGGGGATTCTCGAGAGTATTCTGTGGACCCCCTTGGGTATCCTGGTCCTGGATGGCTTTAATAGTAGAGGTCCAGCTGCTGTGCCAAGGCAAGAGACTCCCCCATACTGCAAGGAGGGCAGCCAGAGGCGAGAGAACAAGGGTCAACCTCGGGAACTGGAGTGCGGGCCAGGGACTAGGTGTCAGGGGTGTTCTGGAGGGCCAGGAATCGCCAGACCAGCTGCCTGGGATGACAGCCAACCATTGGGCCCACTTCTGTGTCACCCAGGCTGTATCTGGGGGGACGGGAGGGGAGGTCAGCCTGGAGCGCAGTGGACAGAGGGCTGCACCTGGGGATGGCACAGGAGTCAGAAGGGATGCCACTAGGACAAACATCCTCAGAGTTTGCATGTCTGTGTCCGGGACACAAGCCTCACAGAAGCAAGTGCAGAGGCAGCCAGGAGCCGTTGTGTCCCCAGCTACCCGCCTCCAAAGTTAACAGCTTATCGAGTAGGGATGAACTCCCCAAAGTCTGTTCAGTCTGTGAAGTAAGTTTTCATCATGGTTTGGTTTGTTCCACAGTGTTCTGAAACTCATTCTTTTTTTTTTTTTGCACAATAAAATACTTAACACATATCTAGAGCTTATTAAGTGTTCTAAGCATTTCATCTATATTGACTCATACCAAGCTCGCAGCAACCCTATGACATAGGGACTGTTACTGCTCCCTTTTTAAAATGAGAAACTGAGGCACCGACAGACTCAGCGACTGGACCAGTAGAAGTAAAAATATCTCCCTCCCCCTGCCCCCTCCCTAGCGCCTCGCCCTCGCCTGGGTGTGGGCAGAGAGCCGGTGTCCGCGGCAGTGACAGGGCGGGTGTCGCCAGCGGGCAGGTGGCGGGCTGTTTGGCAGCGGGCACCTGTGGGCATAGCTCCGGCCTGGCTGGCAGGACCTCTGGCTCCTTCCGGCACACCTCCAGGGTTTGTGTGGGTGGAATGTGAGGAGCCACACGAATGTGCGTATGTGTGTTAATAAATAGGAGTACCCTCTCTGTGCCCACCCTCACAGGTCTCCTCAGAGTCCTCTGGAGGCACCTTCGTCTACCAAGGCTCTGTCAAGGGCCAAGGCTTCGGGCAGTTCGGCTTTCAAAGACTTGGTAACTAGCATCTGTCCCTGGAGTGTGAGCTCGAGCGCATGGTGGGGAAATGTGTGTGTTGGCGTGGACGGCAGGGGATGGGTAAAGTTTAACAGTCCAGGGGGTGGGGTTCCTAGCCTCTCTAGGGTCAAGGATATCTTTGAGATTTTGATAAAAGCTGTGACATATCTCCTCGGAAACAAGCACAGTACACGATACAGGCAACCACGGCCAAACCGTTTCCTGCTCAGCCCTGGAGTTGAGAGCCCCCAGCTCCAGGGACACTGGGCCTCAGATGTGCCCCCCTCAACACTACCCAGCCAGCCCTGAAGCATTGCTGAGCCCACCCCGAGCGTTATGACCACGTGGGGCTCACAGGGGCTTCTCAGCCCTGGAAGGGTGGTTTCCCTGTCCCCGTTTTACAGATGGGAGTATTGAGTGTCAAGGAGGCCTCCTTCCCTACTTCCTCCCCGGCATCTTCACCCTGCACCACACGTCATCAGTGACAAGCATCCTCACCCCAGAGGTTGGCCTGGACCCAGATTCTCTGATGGGGAGAGGGGTCCTGGCTTCTGGGAAGCAGTGCAGGGGGAGACAGGAGGCAGCCCCCAGTGCTTGAGGGTCAGCTCTTACCCCCCCAGAATGCTGACCCTCCAGTCTCCCAGGACCTCCATCTGCTGAGGCGGTACAGTTTTCAGCTCTGATCTTCAGAGAGCTCCTCCTGGTCTTCAGCCGGAACCTNCTTCTGGGAAGCAGTGCAGGGGGAGACAGGAGGCAGCCCCCAGTGCTTGAGGGTCAGCTCTTACCCCCCCAGAATGCTGACCCTCCAGTCTCCCAGGACCTCCATCTGCTGAGGCGGTACAGTTTTCAGCTCTGATCTTCAGAGAGCTCCTCCTGGTCTTCAGCCGGAACCTGCTTCCCTGTGGCTCCCACTCCACCCCGCTCCTCCCCTGGAGCTGTTCTCAGCTCTGCCCTCTTAGCTGCAGGAGTGAAAGCTCTTGCCCTTCTGTACAGCAGTCTTGTGAAGACTTGAGGGTAGTCCCCCAGGCCCCTCATATGCTGGAGTGACCCAGGAGCCCGAGTTCTCCGTCTGACTGCACCACCGACGAAGCCGGAGCAGACCCTTCCCCTCCCCGAGGGAGCCTCAGCCCCCTCATTCGGTGGGGCACTCTCGCAGTGGTCTTCTGAGGCCTCCCAGTCAGAGGGGGGAGCGAGGAGGAGGGGGAGGCCCTGAGCACCCCCTCCTCCCTCTCCCACCCTCCAGAGCGGGTTCACCCTCATCTGCCTTACATTTTGGCTTCCTCGAAAGGTTTCACTTGATAAAAGGCTTCTGGGCCAAAAGAAGCTTGAAAACTTCCAAGGGGCTGTGCTGTTTTAAGGCTCTGGGGCACAGTTTCAGATCCTCCAGCAGACTGGCTGCCCCAGGCCTGACCAGCACGTGTGGACTGACCACCCTTCTCCGGAGGATGGCCCAGTTTGGGGGGAAGGCAGCCAGGTGGGCCCTGGGCAGCACCCCAGCCTCACCCCGCTTCCCAGCAGTGGCCACTGTGGCCGTCTGTGACCTGAGGTTTCTGCTCTGGGACTTTGCAGACCTCAGGCTGCTGGAGTCAGACCCAGAGTCTATCGGCCGCCGCTTCGCTTCCA
>SJYA01000452.1:874720-920611 GCA_006410615.1 Neotragus moschatus | reverse complement strand
ACCCAAAGTTCCGTTCAATGGCTACGCTGGCCACGAGAACACGAGTGTGCGGGCCACGTTTGAGAACCCGATGTACGACCGCAACATCCAGCCCACAGACATCATGGCCACCGAGGCGGAGTTCACAGTCAGCACGGTGTGTACAGCGGTATAGCCCCCAGGCCTGGCTGCCATCGCCGCCGCCACCGAGAGCCCCGCCTCCGGCAGCCGGTGAGCCCCGCACCCCTGTAGACGCGTCCAGCGCGAGGGGGATGGAGTGCCCGCTACTGCCCTGTGCCAGCCACTGAGGCTGGCACCTCCCTATGCCTGGGACAGGGACTCTTGTCACCCCCTTTACAGATGGGAAAACTGAGGCACAGAGAAAGGAATTAACTTGGCCAAGATCACATAGCTAGCAAGAAGTAGGATGGCAGGATCAGAATCCAGTCCCAGGCAGGGGGCTCCAAGACGGTGCTCTTAGCCACTGGGCTCAGCAAAATACCCAAGCAGGTGTATTAGTCAGAATTCTCCAGAGAGAGAGAGACATATATTTACACAATATATGCATATGTGTGTCCATATATATATATATAAACTCTCAAGATATGTGTATATATAGTGTGTTATAAATAAATAAAACATAAACACATAAAATAAACACATAAAACACTATGTGTTATAAATAAAACACATAGTGTGTTTGTATTGTATACATAGATACAGAGAAAGAAGGAGAAATTTATTTTCCAGAATTGACTTACAGGATTGTGGGGCCAGCAAGTCTCAAGTCCACATGGCAGGTGGGCAGGCTGGAAACTGCATCAGGGGTTGAAGTTGTGATCTTGAGAAAGGCAGTCTAGAGGCTGAATTCCTTCTTCTCAAAGGAGACCACAGTCCTTTCTCTTAAGTCCTTCAACTAATTGGTGAGGCCCACCTAGATTATGGAGGGTGATCTGTTTTATTCCAAGTCTACCGATTTAAATTTTAATCATATCTAAAATGAATTCCTTTGGTGCAACAGCTAGACTGGTGTTTGACCAAGCAGCTGGAGCCCAGAGCCTAGGCAGGTTGGCATATTGACCATCACCTAGAGCATCATAGACAGATCGACACCACGCGTGGCCTTAAGCAAGACAGACGGCCCCGTTACATGGACAGAGGGGAAGACGCACACATGGAGGCTCCTAGGGTCCACTGGCCCCTGCTTCACACACACACGGACGCCTGGCCAGGAGGAGTGGATGAATCTGGAAGGCACCCTCTTTCCCCGCCGTGTCCCTTCTCACTGATATCCCTTCCTCTGGGGGCTGAGGACCTGCAGGAAGGCCCCCACGAGGTGTGCTGTGTTGCCTTCCGCAGACATTGCTTTCCGGGCGAGGCAGGGCCCTCTCTCAGGTGCCTCCGCAACCTGAGCACACCCAGCTCTGGAGAGAAGCGTCCCAGGGCTCCAGAGAGGTGCGGCTCCAACAGGGCACGGGGGTCATCAACCAGAGCCTAGCCCGGGGGCAGCTCTCCCTTCCAGGCCCCCGTCTGTGTCAGCGTTTGTGATGGGCCGTCCCTGGAGGAGGCAGGCGCTGTGGGCAAGGGTGAAACGTGTAGGCTGACAGGAATGGCAGGACTGGGAAAAGCCAGGGGAGCTAGACTAGTGAGAGGGATTGTGAAGGGCCCACCCAGCCCTGACTGCCTCCTCCCTGACGGGTGTCGCTTCCTCTGCTTCCTCTCGTCCTCACACCAACGCCCTGAAGATTTTCACCACTTCAGCCGGAGTCCCAGACCACACACGCAGTCAGGGCTGCTGCCCTCAAACCTCCCTGCCTTAAGCTTTCTGCCAGCCGCCCTTGACCCTCCCCGCCCCTCTCTGGGTCCACTTTTTTCCTCTCGATCATTTCTGTTGCTTAAGCCTAAGCTTAAAAGTGTAGATATTAATATAACATACATAAAGAAATAAACATTATTTTCAGGATATATAAGTGAAGTGAAAATCACTCAGTCATGTCTGACTCTTTGCAAACTCATGGACTATACAGTCCATGGAATTCTCCAGGCCAGAATACTGGAGTGGGTAGCTGTTCCCTTCTCCAGGGGACCTTCCCAACCCAGGGATTGAACCCAGGCCTCCCACATTGCAGGTGGATTCTTTACCAGCTGAGCTTCCAGAGAAGCCCAGAAATACAGGACTGAGTAGATCATCCCAACCCAGGAATTGAACCGGGGTCTCCTGCATTGCAGGCGAATTCTTTACCTGCTGAGCTACCAGGGAATCCTCAGACTATATAAAGGCAACTATTAATACAAATAATTGATTTATTGAGTTTTTCTGCACCAAAACACATATGTAAAGAAGGAAGATAAATTCTTCCAGTGAGATCATTTTAAAACATCCAAATTAGCCCTGAGTTTTCGCCTTTCTGCTCCATCTTTACTTTCTCCTGCCTTTTTCCCCACTCATACAAATGTAAAGAGGCAAAAAGCAAAATCCCCTCTGATGACATAAAGCAGGCCTTACAAATGTCAACTAAAAGAAAATGCACAACATGAGAGTTGTGAGTTAGTTTTGTTAGGGGCAAAATGAGGGCCGCAGGCTGGGAGACAGCACCTCAGGTAGCTGTGAGAGCCTGCTCCAAAGAGGTGGTGGGGGAAGGACAACGCACATGTGACCTTGGTGAAGCGGGGACACATGCCATCAAGCACACATCTTTCCAGAATGTTTCTACTAGTCTCGTGAAGCTTCTGCTAGCCGCAAGGAGCAAATGTCACCATGAAGGATTGCAGTGCTTTTCTCGATATGAGGAGACGCAAGAATTGGGCTCATAACATCAGCTTCTGAAAACAGCTATCTGAAGACCTGCCCTGCCAGCTTCCCTCGAGCACAGAGGGCCTCATGTCTGCTCTCCGCCCTGAACTCCTTTCTGGGAGTGCTGAAAATCAGCAGCTGCAGCAGCATGTGATTTCATCCTTGTAGGCGGAGACGGCAAGTCCCCGTGGCAAGTGCCAGTCTGTAGTTAACACAGGTGATCCGTAGTGACTCTGAACCTTGAGTTGCAGAATTATTGAACAGAAGAGAAAAGAAACAAGAATATCCCAGCAACTGTACTCCAAGTTAAAAAAGTGTTTACAATGAAAAAAAAAAAAGGTTATATTCACTGGTAGGGTTGTTGCAATTTGGGCAGGACAGTTTATGCTGATTTTTCCAACGTTATAATCAATATCATCCCCTTCTGCTCTTGAAAGTGTCCTAAATTAGGTCGTAAATTCTATGGTTTCCCTCTTCACTGGGGACTAAAAAGACTATCGGCTTACTTCACTGAGGTTGCAAACTACATGGAAGCCCAGATTCCAAATATCTGTAACATATATTTCAACAAGCACGTGAGAAATGATACTGGGCTTCATTTCTGACCCCTTGACAAAATCTGTGAGACAGAAATACAAGTGTCCCAAGAAAAAACGTTGATGCCTTAGAAAAAAGAAAGAGAGAGAAAGGAACAAGGATGTCCGGTGACCTGTACACACCCTTGCCCTCACCTTCTGCTTCACGGCGGGGGCTCTGCTGGGTCCCAGGTGCCCGCATGCATGAGGTTTCGCCTCTGGGTCATCTGGGGTTGGTGGCTCCAAGCCTAGGCTGCCCTCACACTGCCCCTGGCTGGCATCCAGGGCCTCAGGCCACAGCTCCCCCCAAGGCCCCTTCGTTCACTCCTGCTAGAGCAGAGAGGGTGCTGCTTGGCTCAGGGAGGCGATATGCCAAAAGCCACCCTGAACAGGCGCAGGTACACATACCCATCACCTGAGTGACAAAGTGATAAACTCAAATGATGCCCAACAAGAATGGCTGCAATTAAATAAACCCCACACAGGGAAGTCATCGAGGTACGTAGATTCAGCGAGTAAGAACAAGAAGGCAGGGCCATGCTATCACCTTCATGAACCCCTTCTTCTGTTTAAAAAAACATATTAAAAATGATACTTTACTATTATAAAGATGAATATAATCCAGGCTGAGTTTATTATTGAGTGACTGAAGTTGCTCAGTCATCATCCAACTCTTTGCAATCCCATGGACTGTAGCCTACCAGGCTCCTCCATCCATGGAATTCTCCAGGCAAGAGTACTGGAGTGGGTTACCATTCCCTTCTCCATGGGATCTTCCCAAACGAGGGATCGAACCCAGGTCTCCCGCATTGCAGGCAGACATTTTACCATCTGAACCACCAGGGAAGCCCATAAATTTATTATTACATGACCATTATTATATTTACTTTTTTCCTTCTGATTTTGAAAGAAGTTAAAAACATCTTCCTGGGCCGCTAAAAGAGTAGCAGCCCCATGGGCATGAGGGATCCTTTGGCTGACAGGTAAGTTGGCCCTGCCTGGGGCAAATGTGATTTTAGGAAGATACACATTCTTCTGTGTCCATTTCCTACCCGTATCCCCACCCTCAGTTCAGGAAGATTCAAAATCTTCAAAGGTAAAGATCAAGGCAACTAATTGTTTTCCTTCTTTCCCCTTTATTCCTTTTCTGCTTTGCCTCTCTCCTCGCACCTTTTTTCTGCTCCCATCCCCCACCCACTGCCGCTCTTGTTTTGCAAACTCTGGTGCCACGTGTTTGCACCCAGTTCTCCAGGGGACAGGAAGTAAGCTCCCCTGGCACAGTGCCCAGTGCCCATCTTCGTCTGTCTCTCCGCCCGTGTCTGCTACCACTGGGACTTGGGCCCTCGCCCTGCCGCCATCTGCCCCTGCCACCCTGGAGAGGACGCCCACTCTGCCCTCACTGGGGGCCCTAAAGGAAGAGGGGCCGCCGCCGGAGGAAGGAAGTTGTGGATTGAAAAGAGCAAAGGATGTCATGGGTGTGCACGTGTGTGTAGGTCCTGAACGCACACAAACAGACACCTCTCCTTTATGTGAGTCCTACGGAAGAGACCACAGAAGCTTCAAAAAGTGAAATGTGTGTGAAAGATGCCCCTGCTCCCCCCACAAACACAGAGAAGAGGAAAGATGATGTAGTGGAGATGTTGGCATCCTCTGGCAGTCGGCACCCAGAGACCAGCTGCAGAAGGACAGCAAGGATTACCCCCAGGGCAGAAAATGGTCTGAAGAAATTGTTTGGAAATCAGTTTTTTTAATTTTTTTTCCTAACAATTTTTTTGAGTTCTAAACCCAGTGAATTCAAAAGTCCTCCTAGGTCAAAGGCTACAGTGAAAAACTAGGGCTTGCCATGGGGAGGGAAGAGCAGGAAGCCGGCCAAAAGCCCAAGGTCAAGTCTGGCTGGTAACTGACAAAGAGAAGAGAAACAAGCACGGCCCAGACAGGGACAGCAAGTCTGCAGGCATCAGACTGGTGCTGGAAGGGACAGGAGAGCAAACCTAGCCCAGGGTTCAAAAATAATGGCTTCCCGGGACTGAGTTTTTCCTCTGCTCCTGACACTTTACGCAGATCATTTCTAGACTGTACAGCAACCAGGGAGGGTAGCAAATAGTACTCTGGACAGATGAGAAGGTAGAAAATGAAGAGATGTAAGCCACACGGTTAGTAAGTGTGGGTCTGGTTCCAAAGTCCACTACACCAGCTGCTAGAAACCCAGGTCTCCAAGGGGGTAAGAGTGGGTGAATCTCCAAGCAGAACTGTGGCCAGGGCTGGTGGGCCAGACAAGGGCCCCATGTGTCCTCTCTGGATTCCATCCTCTCCATCTTGGCAGCATCAGGGCCAGGATGGTACCCCAGGCTTCCTGGAGCTGGTGCTGGCCCCTCGGCTCCCTGCAGCCCCCCATCATAGCAGACAGAAGCCCTAGAAGCTCCTAAGTCAAAAGAATGGAGTGAACGAGGCACATCCTCTCCAGCTCCTTGCAAGCAGGTTTGATTTACTTCGAGTTTCCTCGTGCTTGGGTCATTGAGGAATTCTATTGAAGTGTTGCTGAGAAGCTAATGAGTTTGGAAATCAAACTGCAGCACTTAAGAGTCACTGTCTCTGTCCTCGGGAAGGACCCCGTGGGCTCAAGCCCCTGTGCAGGTGTGACCTGCTAGCCTCAGAAGTTCAGATCACAGACCGAACCCAGGAATGACAGAAACATACAGGAGGGACGCCCGGCTTGTAAGCAGATTCTGAGTCGGAACCCTGAGATCTGACTCACGCGTAAGTGGACTGAAGATGTGAGTACAACTGGCCATGGCAGGAGCCCAGATGCCCGCAGCTGCTCTTGGATCACAGCATCCCTGGGCTTGGCCAGAGAGGTCCAGTTCAGACACACACCCCCATAGGCTCATCTCTTTCTTTTTCTGGAAGCAAACGCAGGAATCTCTTTGGCTGCTCCCTCCCCACTTCTTACACACCTGGGAAACCAACCAGTGGACTCCTCCTCCAGCCCTGCCTCCGCCCCTCCCCTTGTGAAGCCCCAGGAGATGCCCACGGAGCACGTGCTGGTGGGGCGCCCAGCACTCTGCTCTGCATTCCCTTTTCCCACCTCTGGCATTTTCTCTCCACCTCCAGAGGCTTGGAAGCAACCAGGGCAGACTAGGCCCTTCGCCCGCCATTCACACCATGTGCCCACCGCCATCCCATGAGGTTAAAAAAAAAAAAAGTAAAACAAAAACAACAAAAAAAAATCTTTTGTACAGAGATATATTTTTATTATACAAAGTTTGTACAGTACCAAAAAAGAAAGAAAAAAAAAAAAGGTGTAAATTTTTTTTCATTATTGTAGGTAAATGGTAGTGGAAGCCTTTTTTGTAAATGTAATAAAAATGTATAAATATGGTTTTCAGAAAACATCAAGTGCTGTAAATATGTAATCTACACACCTTCTTGGCTTGTCTGCAGTATATACATTTAATTTATCTGTCTCTGTATATGAGGCTTCCCCCCGGGATTCCTGCGTTATGGTACTTTCCTGAATTTGAAAGCAATTTTAAATTTTTTGAATTCAAATAAAATATAAATTTTTGCATTGGTTTTCTTACATTTTTTTTCTGGACTTTTTCATGGCTTAGGGGCAAGTGTTTGGGAAGGAGAGGAAAGACATATGTGAAACTAAAAGCCAAGAGGGAAAAATATGGAAATCTCTTTCTTAAATGACTTTGTGTTGCCTCTGGTATATGTTGGGAGCACCCAGAAAAAGTGAGCGTGCAGATACCATATGCAAAAATTAAATCACAAGGGATCAAATACCTAAATGTAAAACCTAAAACTATATGATATTTACAAGAAAACATGGGAAAGCTTTGTGACATTGGACTTGGCAATGATTTATTGGATATGACACCAAAACTACAGGCAACAAATTTTAAGGGAATTCCCTGGTGGCCTAGTGATTAGGATACCAGGCTTTCAGTGTTTTGGTCCAGGTTCAATCCCTGGTCTAGGAACTGAGATCCCACAAGCTGCAGAGTATGGCCAAAAAAAAAAAAAAAAAAAACAGGCAACAAACTAAAATAGATGAATTGGACTTCATAAAAATTTAAAATTTCTGAACATCAAAGGACACAACAGAATATAAAAGCACTTTATGGAGCAGGAGAAAGTATTCACAAATCATATATTTGATAAGGGATTAATATCCAGAATAAATAAAGAGTTCAGTTCAGTCGCTCAGTCGTGTCCGACTCTGCGACCCTGTGAATCGCAGCACACCCGGCCTCCCTGTCCATCACCGACTCCCGGAGTTCACTCAGACTCACGTCCATCGAGTCAGGGATCCCATCCAGCCATCTCATCCTCTGTCGTCCCCTTCTCCTCCTGCCCCCAATCCCTCCCAGCATCAGAGTCTTTTCCAATGACTCAACTCTTCTCATGAGGTGGCCAAAGTACTGGAGCTTCAGCTTTAGCTTCATTCCTTCCAAAGAAATCCCAGAGCTGATCTCCTTCAGAATGGACTGGTTGGATCTCCTTGCAGTCCAAGGGACTCTCAGGAGTGGAAATGCAAATCAGAACCACAGTGAGAGCCACCTCACCTCCATTAGCATAACTACTATCAAAAAGAAAAAAGAGAAAGTAAGTGTTGGTAAGAATGTAGAGAAATGGGATCCTTGTGCACTGTTGCCGAGATGTGAAACGGTGCAGCCCCTATGGAAAACAGTGTGGAACTGCCTCAAAAAATTAAAACTAAAACTACCATATCATCCAGAAGTTCCATTTCTATATGTCCAAAGAAAATGAAATCACCGTCTCAGAAAGATACCTTTACTCCCATGAATTTCAGTTATTCACAATAGCCAAGGTATGAAAATAAGTGCCCATTGATGGGTCGATGGATGAATGGATAAAGGAAATGTGTATGTATGTGTATATTTAAATATACACATATATATATCTCCTCACACCTCAAGGAGATGTGAGGAGATGGTGAGTTGTAGTAACTCTTTATATAGTCTGGATATTAATCCCTTATCAGATATATGATTTGCGAATACTTTCTCCTGCTCCATAAACTGCATTTATATATATATATTAAGCAGTGACATAAATAATAATGTTTTTAATTATAGTGATGCCCAAGTCAGCCCAGGAAAGGATCCTGGGGACAAAGAAGCTGCTCCCCTTCAGGGATGGGGCTTGGTCTGGACTGAGGAGGTCCCACAGTCTAAAGGGCAGGTGGCTTAAGCAGCAGGAATCTATAGCAGAGAAAGGCCAATCAGGTCATCCAGGAGCAACAACCACCCAAAGAGACGTGAGGAAGGAAAGCAAAGGCTAGTAAAAGTTAGGAGTCTCCTTCTCTAAATGCATACAGTAAGTCCCCCACATATGGAACCTTCCTGTTTTGAGCTTCGAAAGATACAAACGTGCCCCTGTACGCCAGCAGTTGTACTCTACTGTAAGGTTTAAAATGTTTGCTTTATTCTTGTGTTTGTTAGTTCTTTACGTGTTATCTGTGTGAAAAGCATTATAAACATATTACAGTACAGTACTATATAGGTGATTGATGGGTAGCTAGGCTAGCTTGGTTGGACGTAACAAATTGAACTTACAAACATGCTCTTAGAATGCACTTGTATTTAGTGGGTTTCCTGTATTACATATCATCATTTTCATGGAAAATACATCCAGACTACCTTCAGCTCCTGATGCCCACTGTCCTGGCTCCCTTCATCCCCCAATCACCTCCGCAACCTGACTTACACGAACTTTCCCAGTCTGAAAAATGGCATTTTGTCTGGAATATAATGCCTTGTTCTTATCTTCCGGCCACAGGGAACCAGCCCTCCCATCAGGGATGTCAGGTAGCTTGGCTGGGGTTCAGGGTCAGGAATTGGACTGTTGTAAAACACAAGTAACTGCTGGGTTAGGAACTGGGCAAGCAAAGGAGCAAGTATTACATCCAAGTTCCAAGTACACATTCACCCAGCATAGAAACACTCTAAGATAAATTGCAGACAATTTCTAAACACCCTTTAGGATGAGGAACACTTCCAAACACCATGCGTGGACGGGCTCTCATAAGCCTGAGTATTTAAAGGGACAATGGCTGTGAGACAAGCTATGCTGTCCCTGTAAGATCACCTAACTCTGAACAAAGAGCATGTCATTGAACTAAGCACCCAAGTCACTCCATCCCTGTCTCCAATAAGATCACCTGTTATTCCTGGTCTAGAAAAACCCTATATGCTAATTTTATCATGAACAGAAAAGGGACACCTAATGTATGTACATGCTTCTATAAGAACAAAACAAAGTAAGTAGGAAAATATCTTCGTTCATGAAAATATTCCTCTGAAAAACAAAGAAGAATCTTCTTTAAAACACATTCCAGGGACTTCCCTGATGGTCGAATGGTTAAGACTCTGCCAATATAAGGGATACAAGTTCAGTTGCTGGTCCAGAAAGATTCCACATGTCAAGGGGTAACTGAGCCAGTATGCCGCAATTACTCAGCCCACACTCTACGGCCTGTGAGTCCATGTCCTGTAACTACTTGAGCACCCTGGAGACTGCTTCCCAACAAAATGAGCCACCTCAATAAGAAGCCCACACATCATAACGAAGACCCAGCAAAACAAAAAATAAATAATAAATAATTTTTTAAATTCCAAAATTCAGCTCAGTGCAGTTGCTCATTCTTTGCCTCCCCATGGACTGTAGCACACCAGGCTTCCCTGTCCATCACCAACTCCCTGAGCTTGCTCAAACTCAAGTCCATTGAGTCAGCGATGCCATCCAGCCATCTTATTCTCTGTCATCCCCTTCTCCTCCTGCTTTCAGTCTTTCCCAGCATAAAGGTCTTTTCAAGTGAGTCAGCTCTTCACATCAGTTGGCCAAAGTACTGGAGTTTCAGCTTCAGCATCAGTCCTTCAAATGAATATTCTGGACTGATTTCCTTTAGGATGGACTGGTTGGATCTCATCGCAGTCCAAGGGACTCTCAAGTGTCTTCTCCAACACCACATCTCAAAAGTATCAGTTCTTCGGTTCTCAGCTTTATCATCCAACTCTCACATCCATACATGACTACTGGGAAAACCATAGCTTTGACTAGAAGGACCTTTGTTGGCAAAGTAATGTCTCTGGTTTTTAATATGCTGTCTAGGTTGTCATAGCTTTTCTTCCAAGGAGCAAGTATCTTTAAATTTCATGGCTTCAGTCACCAACTGCAGTGATTTTGGAGCCCAAGAAAATAAAACCTGTCACTATTTCCATTGTTTCCCCATCTATTTGCCATGAAGTGATGGGACCAGATGCCATGATTTTCCTTTTTTTGAATGTTGAGTTTTAAGCCAACGTTTTCACTCTCTTCTTTCACTTTCAACATGAGGCTCTTTAGTTCCTCTTCACTTTCTGCCATAAGGGTGGTGTCATCTGCACATCTGAGGTTACTGATACTTCTCCTGGCAATCTTGATTCCAGCTTGTGCTTCCTCCAGCCCAGCATTTTGTATAATGTACTCTGCAAATAAGTTAAATAAGCAAGGTGACAATACACAGCCTTGACGTACTCCTTTCCCTTTTTGGAACCAGTCTATTTTTCTATGTCCTGTTCTAACTGTTGCTTCTTGACCTGCATACAAATTTCTCAGGAGGCAAGTCAGGTGGTCTGGTATTCCCATCTCTTTAAGAATTTTCCATAGTTTGTTGTGATCCACACAAAGGCTTTGGCATGGTCAATAAAGCAGAAGTCGATGTTTTTCTGGAATTCTCTTGATTATTCTATGATCCAATAGATGTTGGCAATTTGGTTCCTCTGCCTTTTCTAAATCCAGCGTGAAGATCTGGAAGTTCTCGGCTTACGTACTATTGAAGCCTCACTTGGAGAATTTTGAGCATTACTTTGCTAGCATGTGAGATGAGTACAATTGTGCAGTAGTTTGAGCATTCCTTGGCATTGCCTTTCTTTGGGATTGGAATGAAAACTGACCTTTTCCAACCTTGTGGCCACTGCTGAGATTTCCAAATTTGCTGGCATATTGAGTGCAGCACTTTCACTGCATCATCTTTTAGGATTTGAAATAGCTCATTTAGCATTCCATCGCCTCCATTAGCTTTGCTCATAGTGATGCTTTCTAAGGCCCACTTGACTTCACACTCCAGGATGTCTGGCTCTAGGAGTGATCTCACCATCATGATTATCTGGGTCATGAAGATCTTTTCTGTATAGTTCTTCTATGTATTCTTGCCACTTCTTCTTAATATCTTCTGCTTCTGTTAGGTCCATACTGTTTCTGTCCTTTATTGTGCCCATCTTTGCATGAAATGTTCCCTTGGTATCTCTAATTTTCTTGAGGGGATCTTGAGTCTTTCCCATCCTATTGTTTTCCTCTATTTCTTTGCATTGATAACTGAGGAAGGCTTTATCTTCCTTGCTATTTGGAACGCTGCATTCAGATAGGCATATCTTTCCTTTTCTCCTTTCCCTTTTGCTTCTCTTCTTTTCTCTGCTTCTCTCCTTTTCTCAACTATTTGTAAGGCCTCCTCAGACAACCATTTTGCCTTTTCACTTTTCTTTTTCCTGGGGATGGTTTCAATCACTGCCTCCAGTACAGTGTCACGAACCTCTGTCCATAGAGCTTCAGGCACTCTGTCTATCAGACCTAATCCCTTGAATCTATTTCTCACTTCCACTGTGTAATCGTAAGGGATTTGCTTTAGGTCATACCTGAATGGTCTAGTGGTTTTCCGTACTTTCTTCAATTTAAGTCTGAATTTTGTAGTAAAGAGTTCATGATCTGAGCCACAGTCAGCTCCTGGTCTTGTTTTTGCTGACTGTATAAATCTTCTCCATCTTTGGCTGCAAAGAATATAATCAATCCGATTTCGGTGTTGACCATCTGGTGATGTCCATGTGTAGAGCCATCTCTTGTGTTGTAGGAAGAAAACCCCAATATTAATTAAATATAATTAAACAGACGATTGCAAATATTACAGTGCAACACAAATAAGTTCAAAAACTCGAAATACAAACATACATGTAACAGAAAGAAATAAAGTGAGAAAAAGGCCATTAAGAAATTAAGCCCAAGTTGCAAAGTATCGAGGGATGATAGACACAGAGGACAGTATAATAAAGGCATACAGAAAGAAACTTAAAGCACTTCAGAAAAGAAAAATCAAATAAATAAAAAGGAGAAGGGATAAATGAGGAGTTTGGGGTTAACATATACACACTGCTATATATAAAATAGATAACCAACAAGGACCTACTTTATAGCACAGGGAACTCTCCTCAGTATTTTTCAATCACCTATATGGGAAAAGAATCTGAAAAAGAATAGATATATGTATTTGCATAACTGATTCACTTTGCTGAACACCCGAAACTAACCCAACATTGTAAGTCAACTATACTTCAATATAAAATAAAGATTAAATTTAAAAATAAAAGGACAAGTATAGAAGACAAACTAGTTTATGTGTGCTGAATCCCTGAAGGAAGAAATATAAATAAATGGAACAGAAATTATATTTATAACTACACTCTAAGAAAATTTTCTAGAACTAAAAGTCTTTAACCTATAGAGAAAGGGGAGAAAAGGGGAATGTTCAATGAACGCATTGACCATAACATAGATAATAGGTGGGAGTCAGATGATGGCATATAAAGAGGGATTTCTCAAGCTCGGAAATACTGACATTTTAGGCAGAACGCTTTTTTGTTGTAGGACTTGGCTGTCCTTTGCAATATACAATGCCTCGCAACATCCCAGCTCTCTACCCACTAGATGCTTATAACTCCCCTCCCCAAGCTGTGAAACAACCAAAAATGTTTCCAGACATTGCCAGGTGTCCTCTGGAAAGCAAAACTGACACACACACTCTCTCTCTCTCACACAGACACACACACACACACACACACACACAGACACACACACACACTTCCTCTACTGAGAACCACTGATACAAAACTGATAAAATAGCAAAGATGGAAGAAGAGAAAAAGAGGACTAAGGACATTGCATAAATACATTGGTATAAAGGAAATCAGGAAAATTAAAATTTAGCAAAATAAAAAATATTTTGCTGAATAGTAATACATGTATTTTTGAAGTACCCAAAATATCTCATTGTGAAAGAACCAGTAAATGTGACAAATTACAACTTAAAACAATATGACAGATCCGAAAACTAACATAGCCCTTATATTATGAAATGTTTAATAGGTTTAATTGACCTGTAAAAGAAGACCTTCAGATTAGCTCACAAAGGAAAGGTCAGTGCTGGGCCTTCACGAGAAAGACACCCGCAGCAAAGTGATGCAAAATAGCTGAAAAACAAAGGAAGAAGCATAGCTCAGCTTGCACCAAGGCATTTATACATTCAGTGGGGGAGGGGGAGCTCCGACACCCCCACTCTTCGGCCAGATATGGGCACCCTGAGCTCAGGACACAGCATTACCTGAGGCATAGTTTGGGGCTAATGTAAGGAAACCTAGCTGCTGCAGTTGTTAGTCTTTCAAAAGAGAGAATGATCATCTACAATTATGGCATGTAGTGGGCCAAAGAATGGGTAAAGGGACAACAAGCTTGCGCAAGCAAGAAGCCAGGATCACCATCTTGTATCTGCCAACTGAATTTAGGCCCAAAGGCGTTAAACACGGCAAAGAAGGACACCCCATAACACTGAAGGACACAATTCCCAATGAAGACATCACAGACGTCAACTACTCACCAAGTAAGAAGCAGCCACTGTGGTTTGTTGTTGTTGTTGTTTCCCCAACAAAGCAGAAACTAAGATGTACAAAGAGAAACAGAAACACACCGACACTAGGAGCTCTAATCCATCACTCTCAGCACACCCTAGACCAAGGCAACAAGCGAGGAAGGTTGTAAAAGACCTAAACAAAATAACCATAAGAAGTTTTTGTGAAAATGAGACAGGCACCTGGGACCTTCTACTGGAGTGCTTACACCCAAACAAAGTCTTCTTGAACAACAGAATAGAAAAAGACTACAAAGGACTAACAATAACTGCACACAGGCTCAGTTGCGGCAAATCATGAAAAACAAGTACAAAAGGAAACTACAAAAAAGATACAAAAATGTCACAAACCAACAGCCACTTCTGCGTGCTGGGAGCAAAAGCAGAGCTCTCCCCGTGAGCCCCACATGCAGCGCCACCAAGCACGCAGGAGGACCACTGAGCCCCCACCAGCCTGGCCCACCGACCCATGCCTCCCCCAGGCGCATGCAAGCAGCCAACCCAGCTGCTCAGGGCAAGGAACCGCCTACTTGTTTTCATTCCCTCCTACTGCAACATGAGTCCCAGCAAAGCCTTGCCTGGACTCCTAGTCTGGCCTCTTATCAAGTTCTATTGATTAAACTCGGGTCCAGGGACCCGAGTTAGTAGTAAGCATGTGTCAAACTGTGCAACCCAATAGTAGAGAATATGGTTCTTTTTAAAGTAGGTGTGTCACCTTCACTCACATAGCCCTCATAACTGAGAAAAAAGAAAAAAAAAGACTAAAAGTACCATAAGCAAATAGTCAAAAACAGTGAAAAGAGATCGGCAAAGCTGTCAAATATATGAAAAGATGCTCATTTTCACTCCTCAGAGCTGTGGTTTCTCACCTATTAGATATGCAAACCTCTGAAAGCTTCATAACACAGCACGCTTACAGAGACGTGCAGGAGGCCCTCCAGCATGTGGCTGGGCCAGCTCTGGGGAGGAGCATTTGACGGCGCATAATAAAACTTCATAATAATGTGCCCTCTGACCCAGCAACCCCACTTGTAGGAATTTTTTTCTGAAGATATACCTCCTCAAAGACAAAACCACACATCCACAAGTTTACTCGCAGCAGCACTGTTTATAAAAGCGAATGACTAGAAACAATTTCAGTGTTTATCAGCAGGACACAAGTGCGTGAACCAGGGTACATCCATGCAATGAAGTATTATACAACAGTGAAAACAACGAGGAAGCTGGTCAAGAGCTAACATGAAATGATTCCCAAGATAAGATGTTACCTGGAAAAGACTGAGGGCAGAATAGTGTATATTTCGGTACTCTTTGTATAGTAAGAAGACGAGTAGAGGGCTTCCCTGCTGGTTCAGTGAAAAGAATCCACCTGCCAGTACAAGAGACATGGGTTCAGTCTCTGATCCAGGAAGATATCCCACGTGCCACGTTGCCTGCGCAGCAACTAAGCCTGTGCACAGCAACTACCGAGCCTGTGCTCTAGAGCCTGGGAGCTGAACTACTGAAGCCCTCACTCCCTAGAGCCTGTGTTTCGAAACAAGACAAGCCACTGTAGTGATCAGCCCTCGCACAGCAGTTAGAGAGAATCCCATGCAGCAACGAAGACCCAGCAGAGTCAAAAACAAATAAATAAATAAAATTATAAAATATTAGGAAGGGGACTAAATTTAGAAACTGAAAGCAAAATGAAATAAACACACCTAATTACAGAGTTGAAACGATCACCAGAGAGGAACTGTTTCAAGTGATTTTATAAATATAGTAAATTAACTCTACATCCCTAGCAGGATAGAACTAAAGACAAAAAGATCTGCAAAAAATTAACTGCTTTCAGAATCACATTGATGTTAATAGTGTTGGTATTTTATTTTGGTATAGTCTTATGTATTATGGGGGAAAGTATATGAATATTTTTGTTAGTGTTGCTGGAAACTGGGGTTTTTCTCAAGGAAGAAAGGAGATTCGTTTTTAAGATAGATGAGGGTAAGTAAAACTTATCAGTCTTGAACTGGAAATATCACGATGATCTCATGATGTGTTTTATCTTTAAAATATGTGTGTGTATGCAGGTATTCCTAGTTCTATCTACTGAAAAGGCCTAGAAACAAGGGACAATCCAATTGTAATGAGTATGCTCACCTCCAGATTATGGTCTCTAAATATTTTCTAGTAAAGGGAATAAAGGCTTTTTGGAAAAATAGCTGATTTCAGGTCTAGGGCAGAAAATGTACAAAATGAACATGGAAAATCTTATCCTCCCCAAAACAAGAGAGCTACCAAAGACTACTTGTATCATGTCAAGGGAATTCAAGAGTCAGCTTCAAAAGCCTCCCCTGGACAAATCTGGGACGATCTGAACATCAATAATAATAACAATGATAATAGAACAATAAAGGCAAATGAATGGAAACACAGTAAATGTGTTTGACTCCATGAGTTCATAATAACGTTTTTTAAAAACTCATTGGTCACCTATGAAAAATACTAAAGGGCCAACTCATTATTTTAATAACCAGTAAACACCAGGGGGAAAAAAGCAAGCATTTATCCTGCTTTTCTTGTGTAAAATGTGTTTCAGAGTAAACCCATAGTTAAGGAGGGGAAGTTTCTCTTTATAAAAAAATGAAGAAAAATAGAATTTCAGTATCACCATTTTGAAACCCCTATTAAAATAAACCCTGGCAATGATCATCAATAACGGCTAATACCACAAAAAGTAAGGCATTATTTGCCTTCTTAATTCCACTTGAGAAGTATTCTTGCCTAGAAAATCACAAAAGTTAAATCTGAATCCGATCCAAACTCCAGATCTAAACACCAGTTTACAGATCTTGCAGATGACAGAGAAACATCCAGACTCTGTACATTGTTAGGTATCTCTAGCAAAAAAGTCTTTTTTTATAAAAGAAAAAGGGCAAATAATTTATACATACATTTGCTTTTCTTGCCAAAAAAGGCAGAAAGGATTAACCCTTATTACCTTATGGAGAATGGTGGGAGTGGAAGCAGAGCCCTTTATAGAGTTTCAACATTTTATACCAAGTAAACTTATAGCTCAAATATTCAAAAGTTTTAAAAATCCTTAAATTGAATACAAAGAGCAACAAATGACCTAAGAGTTTCGCAAAATGATAACACAAACACATAGAGAAAATAACTATTTTAAAGTCACTTTTGAACACAGAACTCTGATGTAGTTGATATTTTTATTCTAAGCATAAGACTGAAAAGGAATCTTAAAATGTTACTTTGTTTATTGTTAATAGTAATACTCATATTGGAATGTTGAAAATTTTTCTGTATTTTTATGATAAAGCAAATGATATGCTAATGTTAATTAATGCCAAGATGTTATGTGTAAAACAGATATAAATATGTAATAAAATAGATTAATAATTGTATAGTAGGACTTACCTGGTAGCACAGTGGACAGGAATCTGCTTGCCAATACAGGGGACACAGTTTCAATCCCTGGTCTGGGAGGATTCCGCATGCCGCGTAGCAGCTAAGCTCGGGAGCTGCAACTGCTGAGCCTACATGCTGCAAGGACGGAAGCCCACACACCCTAGAGCCTGTGCTCTGCAACAGAAGAAGCCATCACAATGAGAGGCCCCCACCACAGTGAGGAGCCCCCACCACAGTGAGGAGCCAAGACCACAGTGAGGAGCCCAGACCACAGTGAGGAGCCCCCACCACAGTGAGGAGCCCCCACCACAGTGAGAGGCCCACACCACAGTGAAGAGCCCAGACCACAGTGAGGAGCCCCGACCACAGTGAGGAGCCCCCACCACAGTGAGGAGCCCAGACCACAGTGAGGAGCCCCTACCACAGCGAGAGGCCCCCACCACAGTGAGGAGCCCCCACCACAGTGAGAAGCCCCATCACAGTGAGGAGCCCCCACCACAGTGAGGAGCCCCCACCACAGTGAGAGGCCCACACCACAGTGAAGAGCCCAGACCACAGTGAGGAGCCCCGACCACAGTGAGGAGCCCCCACCACAGTGAGGAGCCCAGACCACAGTGAGGAGCCCCTACCACAGCGAGAGGCCCCCACCACAGTGAGGAGCCCCCACCACAGTGAGAAGCCCCATCACAGTGAGGAGCCCCCACCACAGTGAGGAGCCCAGACCACAGTGAGGAGCCCCCACCACNTGATGCTGGGAGGGATTGGGGGCAGGAGGAGAAGGGGATGACAGAGGATGATATGGTTAGATGGCATCATCGACTCAATGGACATGGGTTTGGGTGGACTCTGGGAGTTGGTGATGGACAGGGAGGCCTGGTGTGCTGTGATTCATGGGGTCGCAAAGAGTTGGACACACAACTGAGCAACTGAACTGAACTGATAAAAAGTTATTTAAGAGTCATTGCAATGCTAGTCAACAGACCAGTGAAAAACCTGTTTAAGCTAGTTAGGAGAGTATTGGTGAGAGGCTAAGTGATGGGTAACTGAAGAAGTTGTGGTAGCCATATCTGGAGTATTGTCTCCCAATCAGAATGTTGGGGAATGCCCAGGAGTGCCCATTCTTGACTACCTGGACACTGGCATGAGGGACACACGCCTAGGTGGTCACAGGGTATATGCTCAAATGCAGTAAGGTGAATTAGTTTTTCAAGTCAAATGAATTATGTGCAGAAAGTAAGACTTGACAGATTTCCTGGTGGTTGGGACATGTAATCTATAGGTTTCATGACTTTTCAGCCTGAAAGACAGGTTCCCCTCTCTGCTCTCAGGATGAATATAAGAATCTTGGGGGTTAGCAGCATAGAGTAAGAATTTCATTTATTAAAGATGATACAGATTTTAAAAGGTTGAGAAATATTGCTGTTGAGTAAATTTAGTCAAACTAAGAAAAACTTTACTCGTAAAATTATTATATTAACTCTAAATCCCACTGGTTCAAGATGTGGTAATTTGGTCTCAGGCTGGGCTGATATATCCAAGCTGGGAAAAATTGCTGGGCAAAATAATAGTTTAAACAAGATTGGAAGGAACAATTTAAAAGCACTCATGTATAATTGATATGTCAATTACTAATCATTCATCTATTCATTAAATCCAGTCTCCTACAGATACCTATTATGAATATTTGAAATGTGTAAAACTGCCTTATTTTTAACAGACTGATTGTGGGCTTTAACATTTGAATTAGCTTTACAACCAGTTTAATTTGTGTTTATAAAGCATTGCCATCCTGTATGTATATTTGTTTTTTTTTCACCAGCCTTCATTCAGAAAAACGTGATCTATGGCACAGTTAGAAAGGTTTGCCGAAGACCCAAATATGTGTCTCCCCAAGATGTGAAGATGAAGCAAACCTGGTAGGTGGCATTTGGGGAATTTGTTATGTAATATGTGTATCAGCTGATACATGCTCAACTGCAGATACTAAACCTACTCAGACTGGCTGTAGCGTCAAGAGGGTTAGCTGGCTTGCAATCTCATGCCCTGGCACTCTGTCTCTATTTCCTATGCCTTGCCCTCTGAGTATATTTGTACTTTCCTTCACTTAATATCAGGCTTACCTTATGGCTCAGCTTGTAAAGAATCTGCCTGCAGTGTGGGAGACCTGGGTTCGATCCCAGGGAAAGGCTCCCCACTTCAGTATTCTGGCCTGGAGAATTGCATGGATTGTATAGTTCATGGGGTTGCAAAGAGTCGGACATGACTGAGCCTCTTTACTTTTCACTTAATACCAAAGTGCTGCTGTTTATATGAGTGATCTGTAAGAAGGTTGAGGCTTCATGAAATGCAAAAATCTGTATATTTACCATACTTCAAGTAAAAACGTATTATAAAGATATAATATTTAACAAAGTTACAAAAAGGTAAATGCTTGATGTATAGTTGTTTCAGTGATGATACAGATACAATTAACAAAGCATTAAATGATAAGCCAAACACAATAGAAAGGAAAAGATATTCCCCAAATCACTTAATTAGATGTTTTACCTTTAAGATTGGCATTGGTGTTACTGTGACATGAAGGTATTTTTGTGCAGATTTTTCCAGAAACCAGAAAGTTCTTACTTAGTTTAGACTTAACTTAGAGAATATGAAGAAATAATAATAATCTAACTCTGATAATTTTCTGGTTCCATTTTCAAGTGATTGTATCTTTTGCTTTATGACTTGGGAGATATCTGTTTGAACAGCTCTGGGTTTTTCTGTTTGTGTGTTTGTTTGTTTTTTTTTAATTGGAATATAATTGCTTTACAACATTGTCTTAGTTTCTGCTGTACAACAACTTGAATCAGCTGTATGTGTACATACACCCCTTCTCTCTTGAGCCTCCCTCCACGCCCATTCCACCCTTCTAGGTCATTATAACGCCCAGAGCTGAGCTCCCTGTGCTCCACAGCAGATTCTCACTAGTGATCTATTTAACACATGGTAGTATATACATGTCAGTGCTACTCTCTTATTTCGTCCCACCCTGTCTTTCCATCCTTGTGTCTTCAAGTCTGTTTTCTACTTCTGTGTCTCTGTTCTTCTGCAAATAGATTCATCAGTACTGTTTTTCAGGGCTGTTTTTTTCCCCCACTGGTAGCATAGTGTGGTTTTTGTTTCTAATAAAGCATTTAAAGTTCCTCTTTGTCCTCCAGTTGTGTTATGTATGAATGGCAATTCCAGTTCAGAGTCATCTAGAGCAGTTTGATTACTGGCATACATATTCCACTAGTTGCAAAGGTATTGAACCAGAGAAAGAATTATCCTTATGGGTAGCAGTGTTGGGATGGCTAACTACAAGGCTGCTTGTTGTGATCTGCAGACCAGTCTAGACTTGAAGCTAGCTTATCAGGTTGTCTTTTCAAGTGAATAATTAAATCACAGACTTGAATTTTTGTAAATGTTGAAATAATGGAATATGCCTCCAAAACTCCATTATTTTAATACTTGAATATCATGGAATATTAAAAATACCAAAGCAGATGCTGCAGGCACTAATGGGCTGAATTCATCCCCAGAGTGAGCTCCCTTACATATCAGACTACCAGAAGCCAGTAGGGCTGTGCCTGGCCTTAAGAGCATTTAGGAGCAGGGCCCTCTTGCTGCTGACCAGGACAAATTTGTAAGCTCTGCACCAATCAGACACCTCTGAATTGGTAGTTTTAGGTTTGAGGTGTGTGGGCTGGGATTGGAGCTAGGGGAGGGGTCAGTTCTCTCCAACCCCCATTGCCAGTTACTGGTGGATAGTGGCTTGGATGGTGAGAGGTACCACAGTGCCCATTAGTTTGATGTGTGACAGCCCAGGCCAGGACTGTAGCCAGTGCTGCTGTCAAGCGGACTGCCTCTTCCGTTAGCCAGAGAAATCTGGCTCATTTCTGTTTCACAGAGGACCGAGAATGTTTCCGTTTCTTACTTTAAGATGTCACATGTGGACTTCAATGGTTGTACTTGTGGAGCATGGCAAGGTCATTTAAAGAAGCTAGAGGGAAAAGGCATTATCAGTCCAAGCAGATAGAGTGCCTGTGAGTCTAACAGAGTAACCTCCTGGAGTTGCCCCTCCCTGTTTCCTTGAAGCCAGCTGTGCCTTCTTTCCTTGTTTTCTTAATAAAATTGATTTTTGGCTATGTGTAAAACATGATTTAGAAGTCAAAACTGTGAAAAGATCTACTCAGTAGTTAGAATTCTCCTCTATATCTCTGTACTGTTTCCTTGGCGGGCAACCATTTTCATCAGTTTTTGGTTTATCTTTACTGTGTTTCTTTTTGCAAAAATGAGCAAATTAGTGTACATAAAAGTGTCTTCTTTTGTTGAATAAACGGTAGCATTCTATCTATACTATTTTGTACCTTTTGTTTTTCACTTAATACATCGTTACTAGACTTACTGTGGTGATCACTTCAGTATGTGTATTGGGTGCTCAGTCTTGTCCGACTCTTCACAACCCCGTGGACTGTAGCCCTCCAGGCTCCTCTGTCCATGGAATTCTCCAGGCAAAAATACCAGAGTGGATTGCGCATTTCCTTCTCTAGGGCTGACTCAGGGATCAAACCCAGTCTCCTGCGTTGCAAACAGATTCTTCACCGTCTGAACCACCAGGAAAGCTTCACTTAGAGTATTATACAAATTTTAGGGAAAAAGAAATTACTCTCTTTCAGTTAATTGAAGTCTTCTGAATTCTGTTTCTGTCTTCATGATTCTCCATCATGTGTACTTGCCATGGTTTAATCTGTCCCCTTTTGAGGAATGCTTGCCTTTTTGTGATCTGCTAGTATGAGTAGGATACCACAAAGAATGTCTGCTGCATGTGCTGTTTGTTAGTTGTGGAGGTGAGCCATCAGGTTGGAGTCCTAGGTGGTAAATGCAAGTTCCTGTTTGCGGGTTTAACCATGTACACTCACCCCAGAATGTGTGGGGTGCCTGTTTCTTTCAGCCTTGAAAACAGGAAGTCATTAAGCTCTTCAGTAAAGGTGGGAAATGGTATTTCAGTGTATCTAATTTGCTTTTTCTTATGAGTGAGGTTTAATATTCTTTCTAATGTGTAAGGGCCATTTGCATTTCTTTTTCTGGGGACTATTTGTCTTTTTGTCCATTTTTCAGCCAACATTTTGGTATGTTTCTTAAACTGAGTCTTCTTTCTGTTGGGGAGATCAGCCCTTAGTTTGTTATGTAAGTTGCAGTATTTTTTCTTTGCTTATTGTTTGCCTTTTGGCTTTGTCTGTGAAGTATTTTACCATGCAGAAATATTTATCATTTAGTTAAATGTATCTGTCTCTTCTCTTTGGATTGCTTCTGGATTTAGTTTTGGTTAATTATGAGTGATCCTACTTCTGGATATCATTTTTATAAAATATTTGTTTTACTTGACTGTCAGGTCTTAGTTGCAGCATGTGGAAGGAATCTTTGATTATGGTGTACAGGCCTAGTAGTTGTGGCACGTGGGTTTAATTGCCCCAAAGATTATGGGAACTTAGTTCCCCGACCAGGGATCTAACCCATGTCTCCTGCATCGGAAGGTGGATTCTTAACTATTGGACCATCAGGGAAGTCCTGGACGTCTTTTTTTTCTTTCCTTCTCTATCCAGAGCCTACCCCTGGTACAGTTTAGAAAAACCTGTCTCTTTTCTGAAACTGGGTCTCTTTTGTCCTCACTCTACTTTGTGTTCAGGGGACCATGGCAGACACCACATGTCAAAAATAAGAGTGGTCATTTTGGTGAGATTCAGACTAAGACACGAGGGATTGGGATCCTCCTGCTCTCTTGCACATGTTGATGCAGGAAAGTGCTTGATGCTTCCCTCTATCCTGTGTGATGGAAGCTGGTGATCATGACTCCAGCAAGTGAGCCTGCCTGGTCCTCCATGGCCACTGGGACTCTACTGTGGGTGGGTTTTAGAAAAAAATGCCTTATTTACACAATTAGTGGGGTCACAGAATATGATTTCCACATTGGATCTACGCAAGTATAGATGTTTTACTTGTTTCTTTTTCTCTTGGAACATTGAAGATACCACTCCACTGTCCTTTGGTTTCCATTGCTGTTTCTGAGAAGTAAGCTGTTGGTCTAACTGAAGCTTTTTGGCAGAATCACTTTTCTTCCTCCCCTTCTGGCTGCTTTTAAGATTTTCCATTTGTCTTTGTATCATGCACTGTCACTCTGGTGTGTCTAGATATGCATTTTTATTTGTCCTGTTGAAGATTCTTTGTGCTTCTTAAATCTGTAGGTTGTTGTGTCTCATTAGTTCTCTTTGAAAATTGCCTTCACCCTGTTCTCGATATTGTCTTTTTGGAGCTTCAGTTTGGCTGTGACCAGATTCAGGCCTTCTCACTGTGTTCTCCATATCTTGGCTTCTTCCTCTCCTTGCTCATCTTCTTACTGCTCTGTCCCACATTCTGGATAATTTCACTGCCCTTACCTTTCAGCTCACCCAACCTCTCTTTAGATTGTCTTATCTGCTAATAAGCCTATCCGTTGAACTTCAAAGATTTTTTTTTTTCATTTCTACAGGTTTTTTTTTTTTCCCAAATCCTCCAGGCCTATTTATAGTTTTCTGTTCCTTGCATATGTTTTTAAAGTTGGTCTTAAATTTCTTTAAACATGGAAAGAAATTAGCAGGCAGTTGTTTTATAACCTGCCTGCTAATTTTAGCATCTTATATATACATGGGTCTGTTTCTGGCTGATTCTTGCTTGTAGGACCTTTTTAAGTTATTTTTAAACTGTGCCATTTTCCTAGGAAAGTTATTTGTGGGAGTTCTTTGAGGCTTAGGAAGAAGGTACATATCTCATGCCAGCAGAAACAGAAGGTAGATCTATTGTGGGAAGAACAGAGCCTTCTGAAACTGACTAGGAATGATTTGGGGTTAGTTTCACAGTCCTTATTTCTAAACCCTTTGGTCCACATGTTTTTTAGAACTCAGTTTTTATTTCATTTTTAAAAAGAGCATGTGGTGCTTGTATTATGTGACCCATGCAATGAAACATGTTAATATTTTTTGCATAGTCACTTTAAGAAGGAAAGAGAGAGACCACAAGTAGCCTCTTAGCAGTTCAAGTCAAATTTCTACTGCCAAGTGAATTTTGACATCAATTTTATGTTTTAAAAAAATGTTTTTAAATATTACATATGTTTATGTAAACATATATAGTTCTGCCAACTATACATCATTAAGCTGAGTTTTTTTTAACTTAATTTGTTTTTTATTAGAGTATAGTTGATTTATAGTGTTGTGTTAGTTTCACTGAGGCTGTTTTTTAAAAAAATTATCTAGTTAGTTTTGGCTCTGCTGGGTCTTCTTTGCTGTGTGGGCTTTCTTTCTTTGTAGCAACCTGGGGCTCCTCTGTGCACGGGTTTCTCATTGTAATGGCTTCTCTTGTGGAATGCAGGCTCTAGGACCCAAATGCTTCAGTAATTGAGGTGTGGGGGCTCTTTAGTTGTGGGACACAGGCTTCATTGTTCCATGGCATGTGGAATCTTCTTGGACTGGCAGTCGAACCATGTCCCCTGCATTGCAAGGCAGACTCTTAACTGCACCACCAGGGAAGCCTTTTTAATGAAAGTTTCAAGGCTCTTTGAATTTTATAAAATTATGGGGAGGGTTTATGTGTGCAGCCTTAGTCATAATGCTCTCTCCCTTATGTGGCAGAGTTAGGGTGCAGGTGAGAAACAGATCCCTTGTGCCCGATTGGTTTTGACCACACAAGCCAAGATGGAAGTGCTGTCCCATGGTGGAGAGCGTGCTTATGTGCTTCCTTGCCTCCTCCCTGACTTGACAGATGATATGCTGAGACTCAAGACTGATGGCCTAGGCTGCTGGAGGCACCTCTGAGAGGCCTACTTATGTCTAAGAACAGACTAAGTGTTTTTCTTTACATTTTGTAGCAGCATCAATTCTCAAGGCCTGAAGAACATTCCTGACCATTGGGATCGCTCGGCCCTGCCGGACACTGGCTTTAAGGTATGAGACTGGCACTGCCCTAGGCTGGGAGGAGGGTGTTCTTAGACACAGGTAAGTGTGAGCAGACCGCGCTGTGTCCTCTACCGCTGAGAGGTGAGTCCTAAGTTTGGTGTCTTTCAGATGTTGGGGCTTATTTACAGTTAAATGACTACTCAGGAAGTGGCTGTGGCCTGAGGGGAGAAGGATGTATGGTGGAGGGAGGAAGATGAACTGGAAATTTTCTAGGAATGGCATAAATAAGCTGCTTAGCTGATAAAAGTTTTGCTAAGAAGAAAAGGGACAGAAGCCAGGAGAGGGTTCAGTGTGATGAGAACCATCTAAAAGAAGAGTTGCAGTTGGAAGGTGGATACTAGGAACTTACTGGAAGACGAGAGAATGAACACTCTGTTTAGCAGTTTGCGTGGGCGCTGTGCTGAGTTGGGTAGAGCTCAGGCCGGGGTCTGGTGACGCTAGGTGTACGTGGAGCTTCTGGCCTCTGACCTGGCAAGCACTGTGCAGACTGGCTTTTCCAACTTGACAGCCCCTGCCTGGGAGATGCACAAAGCACACTCAGATACCAGCAGCCCCGGTAGGACGTTGGAGGGCTGGGAGACTGCAAATGCAGTACTTGGCCATCAGGGACCAGGCGGCTGTCTTTCAGGGATCCAGGAAGGCCTCACTGGGTCCATACCTGGTGACAGCTGGTGCTTACACAGGAGAGGGTGGGGAGGAACGTGCTGGTGGATGCAAACTGGGTGGGGAAGGAACCCAAGGCAGGACCTGGAGTGTCTTGGGTGGAGGGCATACATAGATGTGGGGGCGCAGGAGAGGGAAATCAGGCCTTGCTGTGGAGCGCCCTGGTAAGGGGGCTGAGCTGTGACAGGTGCCGGAGTCCTTGTTGGGCACTGGACTAGGAGGGCAGGCTTGAGGGAGACGGCGTGGTGGCCTCCAGAGAGACAGGAGCAGGGAAACCAGAGTCAGATTGTAGGTTGCAGAGAGCCATGGATATTCACACACAGCCCTGATAATTCAGGGTCTATGGGGGATGAGGTGGTTATTATAAGGCTGCACTTGGGTGGAGGAAAGGATGATGCAGGGAGAATCCCCAGTGATCCTGGAACAGGGTCACTGAGCCCAGCCTCGTGGACCTGGAAATAGGTAAGCTGGTTGGGGTCCAGACAGCAGGAGCAGGGATTTGTGCGTTGTCCCTCTGTGTGACAATCAGGGGCCTCTGTGGGCTCGTCAAGAGTGGTTTCCTAGAGCCAGACGCTAGGGGAGGGGCGGGCGCCTCTGGGAGGGAGGGGTGCCCCTGGTCTCACTGAGCTCCTGAGCTGCTGTGTGCTGTCCGCCAGCCTGGCCTTTCCCTTGGCACGTGTCCTCATGCCACATCGCTGCCTGTGGCAGGATTTGCCCCTTCTCTGCCAGACGTGTGTGTTCCACATCCACCGGCACCAGCTCTGGGTCTCGTAGACCCTGTAGTTGGCCCTGAGTGGGGTCGAGAGAAGAGTAGGGACTGTGCTTGAACTCCCGAGGTGGTACTGACATAGCAATGCCTGCCTGTCCTTCAGGCTGGCTGGCTTTGCCAGGGGAAGGAGGGAAGTGACCACAAATTGCACACATCTGAGCCTGGAGAGATTGCCCCTTGGAGTTAAGGGGAGCGAGGAAAATGCTCCCCTTTACTCTGAGACACAGAAAGATGTCTGTGGCTTGTGGTTCTGGTGTTCCATGAGCAGCATTGGGAAGAGAGCTGTATTCTGCACTTTGACGATAAGAGTAAAAATGTTTGTCTATTTCAGAGGATCACCATCCCTTCATCCTCAGAAGAGTTTCAGAAGGTCTGGAGCCTCTTCACTTGTACAATGCCTCTCTACTCCATTCAGAAGATTGAACGGGTCCAGAACCCCGCCCTCTGGGAAGTCTACCAGTGGTGTGTTCAGGGCTCGCTCTTGGTGGGCTGGTCCCTTGTTCCCTCAGACAGCTGCTTCCCAGACATGCCAGTGCGGCAGCAACAATCTGCTACAGCAGCTGCTGCTTACCCCAGGCCACAAGGATCAGGAGCTGCGTCCCTCTTCTGTGCCCCCCTCATCTGTACAATTCAGTGCCAGTATGTCCCTCCAGAGATGAGGCAGAGTAGGGGGCGGGTGCTGTGGCTTCCCCAAGGACAAAGCCAGCTCCTGCAGTAGACACTCTGCCTCCTTGGCGATCAACAGGGGAGGGTCCATAGAAGCCACCCCTCACCCTGGGGAATGTAAAGCTATTGTCCTGGCAGCCAGAGGGCAGGGGCCTCCTTTTTGTGCCCAAGGACTGACATGTCCGTGTGGGAAGGAAATCTACAGCAGGTCCCCGTGGTGGGCCTGGGGTCCTGCTCCTCTTTTCCCACAAGAGGCCAGAGCAGGGTCATCTGAACTCCCACCCGGTGATGAGATCAGGGGACTTAGAGATGCCCCTGCTGTCCAGCACCTTCCAGCTTCCTTGGCTAGGCTCCAGGTGGGAGCAGGATACTGGGAAGAAGCAGCGTGCCTTCTAAGGGCTCATCCATCTGCTTTGGGGGTTCAAGGAGCCGTGGAGGCCTGGAGCCCAGGAGGGAGGGCTTCCCTCTGCTCTCACCCAGGTCCTGCTCTCAGCTTTCTAGGCTCCTGCCCCATGACTGGAGTCTCATGGCTCCTGGTCTTACGGCACTTCTAATAAGGCATGTTTTCTTGGGTTGGGCAGCCTGTGTTTGGTAGCAAATGCTCTCTGCCTCCAGCACACGTTCCCTTCGTGATTCTAGGCAAAAAGAGCAGATGCAGAAGAGGAACGGTGGGAGGATGGTGGACGAAAGGCAGCTGTTCCATGGCACCAGCACTGGTTTTGTCGATGCCATCTGCCAGCAGAACTTTGACTGGCGGGTCAGTGGTCTCCATGGTACTTCCTATGGCAAAGGTAAGTGCCCCTGCTGGCAGAATCATCTGGCCCTGACTGTCCAGGACCCAGAAACCACCTTAAAACAAATTGACAGAGGGCGTGGGGGGAACCAGCATGAGTTGCACCAGTAGTTCAGACTCGGGGAGGACGGGCCGGGATGTGGGGGACCCAGCTGTCAACACCTGACTCTCCCTCCCTGCCGTGTGCAGCCCCAGGCCTGACCCCCTGCTTAGGCTGGGGTTTGGCTTCCCTGGGCGATGGACCTGCATCCCTGTTGGGGAGTGGGAAGAGGAGACAGAGCCGCCTTCCCAGCCCTGAGTCAGGTCCCCGTCTGTCCACACTGTTACCTTAGAGTAAAAATCTGAATGCTCAGATATGCTCAGGTAAACATGTCATTCTTGCTGTAACATGTTACCTGGTTTTGTCTCTTAATTATTTTTAAACTTTATTTGAAAATAATTTCTAACTCACAGGAAAGGTACAGGAATAATATTTAGAAAACCCTCCCACATAAATTTTACCAGTTCATCAGCTTTAACACTTCACATTGGATTTATCACCCTGTCTCTTATTTCTGAACCATTTGGAAGTAGGTGGCATGTATCATACCACTTTACCCTTAAACACCTCCTGGGAACAGGAACATTCTCCTCTCCCCTTCAGTGGTTGCTGAATTGAGAGAACCTCGTAGTGGTGTGATCTGTAGTCGGCAGCTTCTCGGCCAGGTCTGTCCGTTAGCTTCAGTCTGACGGCTGTGGGGTCAGGATGACTGGGAGCTGGTGGTAGGTTGTAAACCTGAATGTGCAGGCAGCAGCTTCCAACTCAGATTCTCATCCATGAATCTATGTATCGGGCAGCGGGTGTCTGCAGCGTGTTCTATGGATGGGGTCTTGGTCTTTTTCCACACTAACCCTGCGAAATTGGGCCACAGCCCCATTTTATCACTCAGGAAGCTGACATTCTTGGGGAGAGAGTCAGTAGTGAGGGGCCCAGAGACCTTTAGAGTTGGAGTGACAGATCTTACTTCAAAGGAGTTTTCCATCTCAGAGTTTCATGATCCCTCTGAAGCCCTTCATGAGGAAGAAGCTGTAAAAATGGTAGCAGAGGGAGGGTAGAGGCTGTAGGTCTTGCCCTGTTGGCAGGAAGTGGGCACGCCTTTTCCGGCCACAGGCTGACCCTGGTGTCCTTGCAGGGAGCTACTTTGCCCGGGACGCTGCGTACTCCCACCACTACAGCAAGACTGACAGCAATATCCACACCATGTTCTTGGCTCGGGTGCTGGTGGGCGAGTTCGTCCGGGGCAGCACCACCTACGTCCGCCCCCCGATCAAGGAGGCCCAAGGCAACATCCTGTACGACAGCTGCGTGAACAGCATGTCTGAACCCTCCATCTTTGTGATCTTCGAGAAGCACCAGGCCTACCCAGAGTACATCATCCAGTACACTGCCTCCACCAAGCCCCCGGCCGCCACCCCCACCTTCTTCTCCTTGGCTTCTTTCTTCAGCGGCCGTCAGTGAGCACCCCGATGGTTTTATGCCTTTCTGGCTTATCTTACTTGAAATAGCTGTTTAGGGAAAGTTGTTTGTTTTTTTTTTAAACAGAAAAAACTTTTAATGAACTGTTCATTTAACATTGCTTCATGATGAAGTTACAAAGATTCTTAGTCTCTGGCTGATGATAATATTTTCACTTTTAAATCATTTTTGGACTCGCCAGTAATGATGGTAGGCGAATCCATTATTGCTTTTTACTCGGGTGTTAAAGTTTTATTTTTTACTCTTTGTTGACTTTGCTGCAGATTGGCATCAGGCATAGAGTTTCCAGACACTATTTTATGGATTAGTTTTAATTTGCAACAATTTTTGTCTCTTCAGTGGTTTGACATTTCAGGGTCTTTGTGGCACCTGGAGTTGTTTTTGTCAGAATGACACAGTAGCCATTGGTACAGGAAGTCCTGGGTTGTGGGCCTGGCAGGGCACAGTCATCGTGTCTATTGCGGTGTGTCTAATCCGGGCAGCATTTCTGCTGCTTCTCCTGGGCTTCTGGCCTTGAAATTGGCCCATGTTAGACCAGTGGCTAGACCAGTTGTTAGACCAGTGGCTAGACCAGTTGTTAGACCAGTGGCTACTGTATAGTGTCATTGAGTCCCTGTTGGTTTCTCTTAGTCGTGGCATGTGACAGGAATGAGTGGCTCGCCCAGGACCTGGCCTGGTGTGTGAATGCCTGTCCCTGCCTCTGCACAGAATACCCTCTGAATAAGGCTTTTATGTCCCCATGAGATCTGAATACCTGTGCTGCAGTGTCACAGCAGAGTCTGGGAATAAAAAAAATACTTACCTGACATGGGTGACAGCTGCGGTTCATTTTTCAGTGTCTGTTTATTGGGCGCCTGTGGGGTAAGTCACTTTTCTGGATGTCAGGATAAAATAGAGCCCCCGTTTCTGGCCTCAAGGAGGGCTGTGCATGGTTTTATCATTAAGGTGATAAAGCTGCCCCTCATTTACTGGGACTCCTACAGCCCTCAGGGGGAACCACTGCTACCTGGCTGCATGATCATACATTTTGGTTAAATTTGAAAGTTACATATTTGTTTCTTTTTCTTTCCCTCAACTCGGATTTCAAGCCCCACAAAACCCAGATCCACTGTTACGCACTATGTTCTGGACATGGAGTGGGTGGTGTGTTCTGTGTCTCCTGCACACACTGCGGTTGGTAGGGTCTCTGATTGGGGCTGGAGGGGCTGGCAGGATGGCTCTACCTTTTGAGGCCCTCCACCCTCTCCTGGGTGGCTGTGCCCGCTTGGCCTCGGTTCAGTACTCAACAATGTGTCTTCCCTTCACGTGGCCCCTTCCTTTCCATCCCCCAGCCTACTGATACGATGTGTCCAGTTTCCACAGGATGCCTCTGCCTGCAGTTCTCAGATCTGAGACTGCTAGGAGCTCTGGATGGTGGGAAGCAGCAGGAGTGGTTTCGTTGGGGGTATGGGTGAGGAGAATAGCAGGAGATTATCAAATGCTCCAGAAAAGTCAAGTGAACTGTGGAGTCTGCCAAGGACTCTGCCTGTGCTGACCTTTGAGAAAGCACATTGCCACCTACCTGGACTGGACGTGGAGGAAAGGGCTGGGGTCCATGAAGCTGGATTATGGGTGGGAGTGGAGGGCAGCTATTCCGGTGGGTATGGGAGGGGAGTGCGCATTGTGATGGGAAGAAGTCAAAAAGACCTCTCAGAATTCCCGTGCAAAGAGGTAGTGGGATGCAGAGCATGCTTATGTGTGTGTGAGAGAGAGACTGACAAATAGTCATGAGCCTGGCCGCTTATATCTAAGAGGCCAGAAGGTAAGGGAACTCTGCAGGTGGGGTGCTTTGGGGGAAGCATGGGGTGCTGGGGGCGAGAGGCATGGAGAAAAAACAGTAGAAGCCGCAATCACAGTGGTGGACACAGGGAGGCTCTCTTGCAACAGCCTGCACTTCCTACTGGAGGGTCAGCCTCGGTACCACATCCTTGCAGATTCCTGGTCTGTTGCCTATACATCAGCCCTGTGATGCTGCTCAGGTGTTGCACAGAGGAGGGGGCTGGTGATCTAGGTCAGCGTCCTCGTTTTATATATGAGGAAACAGCACAGAGGTGAAAAGACCACATGGCTGCTGGCAGCAGATCTGAGTTTCAGTTTGCAAGTTGTTTGTTACATTTGAACTCAGCAATACAATAATTACTTTTAATAAATTCAGCTCTGTATTTTGATTCTTTGATCAAAATGATGATAGGATGGGAACCTCCCTGGTGGTACAGTGGTTAAGAATCTGCCTGCCAATGCAAGGGCCATGGGTTTGATCCCTGACCAGGAAGATCCCACATGCCTCTGAGCAACTAAACCTGCATGTCCTAACTACTGAGCCTGTGCTCTGCAACAAGAGAAGCCCATGTGCCCACTCACTGCAACTAAAGAAAGCCTACAGCACACAGCTACAAGGACCTAGCATAGCCAGAAACAGAAAATTATAATGCTGTTTTTAAAATTGTGGAGTATAGTTGCAGAGGAACCAGAGATCGAATTGCCAACATCCGTTAGATCACAGAAAAGCGAGGGAGTTCCAGAAAAACATCTACTTCTGCTTCATTGACTATGCTAAAGCCTTTGACTGTGTGGATAATTCTTAAAAGAGATGGGAATACCAGACCACTTTAACCTGCCTCCTGAGAAACCTGTATGCAGGTCAGGAAGCAACAGTTAGAACTGGACATGGAACAACAGACTGGTTCCAAATTGGGAAAGGAGTATGTCAAGGCTATATATTGTTACCCTGCTTATTTAACTTATATGCAGAGTACATCATGTGAAATGCTGGGCTGGATGAATAACAAGATGGAATCAAGATTGATGGGAGAAATATCAATAACCTCAGATGTGCATATGACATACCCTTATGGCAGAAAGCAAAGAGGAATTAAAGAGCCTCTTGATGAAGGTGAAAGAAGAGTGGAAAAGCTGGCTTAAAACTCAACATTAAAAAAATCTAATGGTCCCATCACTTTATGGCAAATAGATGGGGAAAAATGGAAAGAAAGAGTGGCAGACTTATTTTTTGGGTTCCAAAATCACTGCAGATGGTAACTGCAGCCATGAAATTAAAAGAGGCTTGCTCCTTGGAAGAAAAGCTATGACAAACCTAGATGGCATATTAAAAAGCAGAGATATGACTTTGCCAGCAGAGGTCTGTATAGTCAGAGCTATGGTTTTTCCATTAGTCATGTATGGATGTGAGAGTTGGACCATAAAGTTAAGCACTAAAGAATTGATGCTTTTGAACTATGATGTTGGAGAAGACTCTTGAGAGTCCCTTGGACTGCAAGGAGATCCAACCAGTCCATTCTAAAGGAAATCAGTCCTGAATATTCATTGGAAGGACTGATGCTGAAGCTCTAGTACTTTGGCCACCTGATGTGAAGAGCTGACTCATTGGAAAAGACCCTGATGCTGGGAAAGATTGAAGGCAGGAGAAGAAGGGAATGACAGAGGATGAGATGGATGGCATCACTGACTCAATGGACATGAGTTTGAGCAAGTTCCAGGAGATGGTGAAGGACAAGAAAGCCTGGTGTGCTTCAGTCCATGGCGTGGCAGAGTCTGACATGACTGAGCAACTGATCAGCAACAGCAGTTGCTTTACAATGTTGTGTTTCTACTGTACAGCAAAATTAATCAGTTATATATATACACACATATAACCTCTCCCTTTTTAACTTCCTTCCCATTCAGGTCACTACAGCATTAAGATAGGATGTTCTTTAAAATAAAAAGTACATTTTGGCCTCATCACTTTTCTGTGCATTGAAACTTAGAATGTTGGTAGTACTCTACCTAGAAAAATCAAAGCATAATAAAGCTTTTGAACCACTTTTAAAGTTGAGCTTCTGGTCAACATTATTCTCTTAAGTTAAACATCACAATGCACCAGACATTGAAAAGACCCCCATACTTGGGCCATCAGGACCACTTTAGCAGCTGTGTGTCCCTATAGATGCCTTCCATCCTGAGGCCGGAATTTCTTCCAAAACCCCAAGTTCTCAGTCGTTTTGTCCAAACTATGTTTTAACTCATTTAGCACCAGTCCTTTACTGAGAAGAGGATCTGTTTTTTAAATACCAACAGAGTTGGACATGACTGAAGTGACTTAGAAGCAGCAGCAGCAAAGTCAAAACTAAGTGCTGCTGCTGCTGCTAAGTCATTTCAGTTGTGTCCGACTCTGTGCGACCCCATAGACGGCAGCCCACCAGGCTCCCCCATCCCTGGGATTCTCCAGGCAAGAACACTGGAGTGGGTTGCCATTTCCTTCTCCAAGGCATGAAAGTGAAGTCGCTCAGTCGTGTGACTGAGACCCTGTGGACTGCAGCCCACCAGGCTCTTCCATCCATGGGATTTTCCAGGCAAGAGTACTGGAGTGGGGTGCCATCGCCTTCTCTGAAACTAAGTGCAACACACATTTATTAAGCATTTAGAAAATGTTACATAAATGACCACTTTTATATTCATAGGCCAGGCACGCTTTCAACTGCTTCTGTGGTGTTCTAACAAAAATCCACATTTCCACACGATTTTCTTTGGATGAGAAGGTGGTGTCAGCGGGAGATGAGTCTGATGTAGACGCCATTTTTTGGACCTAGGGCAGATTTGGATTCTAGCTGCAGTGGTACCTAAAATAGAGGGAATTCAGATATCTGTCAGAATTAACCCTATTGATGAGAAAGTTCCCTGGGAATGGGCCTGAGGCAGGTTGTGGGAATTGGGCTGAGGGCTGAGGGAGGGCAGGTCTGAGAGTGAGCAAAGTGGCTTCCCCAGGGGGACTCAGAGGCCACAGAGTCGTGTCTTGGGCCTGGTTTTGGACAGGGACTCACCCCTTTCCTATGTTAATAACATCCCGCAGAGGAAAGTGAAAGTTGCTCAGTTGTGTCTGACTCATTGCAACCCCATGGAGTGTAGCCTGCCAGGCTCCTCTGTCCATGGAATTCTCCAGGCCAGAATACTGGAGTGGGTAGCCATTCCTTTCTCCAGGAGATCTTCCCAACCTGGGGATTGAACCTAGGTATCGCACCTTGCAGGTGAATTCTTTACCAACTGAGCCACCAGGGAGGTCCCAAAATACTGGAGTGGGTAGCCTGTACCTCCTCAGGGAATTTTCCTGACCTAGGAATCAAACACAGGTCTCCACCATTGCAGGTGGATTCTTCACCAGCTGAGCTACCAGGGAATCTCACAGAGGAGGGGTCCCCCAGTTAGCCTTCTAACAAACCTGCTTGTAAGGTGGAAGCAGAGCACTGCAAATGAAATACAGGTTCAGAGAGGCCACCCGACCTGCCCAAGGGCACAGAGTGCCAAGTGGTGAGCGAAACCCCAGACCTTCCTCATCTCTCATCTCTCACCCTGGGGCCCAGCCAGAAACTGAGTAGGACCCCCTATCCCTTTCTCAGGGGCTTGGGGAGAGCTCCCTGCTGAAAGTCCACTGCCATTCAGAAGGCTTTCCTTATGTCCAATTTAGGCAGATCGATGGTGGGATGGAGATTAGGAAGAAAAGCCACAGAACTACTCTAGAAGTAGGGTATCCTCTACAGCTGCGTGTGAAAGGACTGTTCAGTGGCTACCATGGGACCTCTAAGGAGAGAAGTGCCACCAGGCCTTACTGCTGGGGGCAGGCAGGCTTTCCGATCGATGTCTTTGAGTCCTGATGGAAGACCAGTTATAGGCTCAAGAAACAAGACGATCTAGACTTGTCCCATCCCCTGTGGCAGCCACTAGTGAAAGTGGGTACTGAGTGCTTGAAGTGTGGTTAATGCAAATGAGGGGCTGAATTTTTAACTGTATTGATTAATTACTAACATAAATAGCCACGTGTGGCTAGTGGCTGTAATACCAGACAGTGCAGGTATGGAGCACACTTGAAACAGGACTTCAAAAAAAGTAGCGGTCTGCTGTGGCTGGCATAGTCATCAGGAAGGGCTTCCTGGAGGAACTGGCACCTGGGATAGGGCTAGGAATGGGAGACGCCTTGTGCGCAGGACTTCTCAGGGGCCACTTTGGGGTCTGAGGGAACACCAGTCTGGATTCGGAGGATGGGATTAGACTGGAGGTGGGGAAGGGGGAGAGATGGCATTCCGGAAAGGGAAGCGGCCTGAGCAGGTAGGAGGTGCGGTGGGTGAAAGGCTCTTGGAGTGGGAAGTTGGGGTGCATGGGTACTCCTGCGCCCAGAGCAGCGGGCGGGGCTCACCTGTGTCTCGGGACAGGCTTCGAACCGGAACTTGCGCAGGACTTGGAGCAGCGTCAGCTTGAGCTCCAGGAGCCCCAGCCGCACCCCGAGGCAGCTCCGGGGGCCCGCCCCGAACGGCAGGTACGTGTAGGGCCGCCGGCGCTGTTGCGCCTCGGCCGTGAACCTGCAGGGCGGCACAGTCAGGGTGGGCCTGGAACACCGCCGCCCTACACCGGGCTTCACTCTCCTCCTACCAGGCAGGTGGGGCCTTAACCCTTCACCCCGCTGCGCCCCGTGCCCCGCTCCCAGGGTCTGCAGGATCGTTTTCTGCTGGACTGTCAGTCCCCAAGGCTCCGGAGCATGTGGCCACCCTTCCACATGCTTCAGTCCAGGCTTTGCTCATCCCGTCCTGCTAAGCCCTCCAGGCACTGTTGAATTCAAAGAATCACAGGGAACATCAACTTTGCCCTCTCTGCTTCTCCTTAGGAATTCACAGTGTGATTAATGTGCCTACAGACTCACTAGAATCCGCGATGAAAGTCTCCAAGAAACCACAGCCCTAGCTTCACCTGTGGCTCCAGTTTCCCCAGCAGCCAGAGGGTGACCCTAGCCGGCTGGGATCCACTTCCTAAGCAGAGTCCCTGGGCACCAGCCCCCTCTGACGGCCTTGTCCTACCAGTTTGTCTCTTGATGCCATGATGGGAGCTGTCCCCCTGCCCACATTTGCCTTTCTGGTTCAAGAAAGCAACTTGAACCTCTGGAGGTGGCAGTATCTGACTCACTGGAAGCTCTTCTTCAGCTCGACAACATTTGCCACACGTGTACCATGACAGTAGCTCTAGGTGACAACCACTATTTTGTAACAGTGGCCAGCTCACTTATTACTGCCTTTGTATCTCATGGGCCCAAGAATCTTAAACCCACTTTTCATGTTAAGGCACTTTTTGTTTTCAAGTGAAGTCACTCAATCGTGTCCGACTCCTTGCAATCCCATGGACTGTAGCCTGCTAGGCTTCTTTGTCCATGGAATTCTCCAGGCAAGGATACTGGAGTGGATTGCCATATCCTTCTCCAGGGGATCTTCCCGACCCAGGGATCCAACGCAGATCTCCTGCACTATGTGGGGGGGGGGGGACTCTTTACTGCCTGAGCCACCAGGGAAGCCCTTTTTGTTTCAAGGCCATTTGTTTTCAAAGGTAATGCTGTAAACCCTGCAGCTGCTGTTTCTGTGTCTGGATCTCTACCGTAATTCCAGGAGCTGCTGCTGTCTCTTATACACATCTGGTAGCCTGTACCTTCTCCAGGGATCTTCTCAACCCAGGGATCAAACCCAGGTCTCCCACATTGCAAGCAGATTCTCTACCAGCTGAGCCACAAGGGAAGCCTTAAATTATTCCAGAGAATAGAAAAAGAAAAATTCATACTATGAAAAAATAAATTTCCTAAATTGAAAAACAGATGAAATAAATGAACANGAGCAGCACAGTGTTGCTTATCTGGATGCTACTGCCATGGTTTCCCAGGGACCAGGGTTGTAGGGTCAGGGCTGCATTAACAGGAAGATGGAGCCACTAACGGTGGAAACACAGCTGCCAGCTGGCCAGCCCCTCACGTGCCAGATCAACCAGGAGGCGGCATGAGGAGGAAGTGCAGATGCCTGCTCAGACATTTTAAATTGGGAGTCTGGAAATGAAATTTAGACAATGGACTAAATCCACGTGGGGGACAGAAGGGAGTATTCAGGTCTACCATGTTAGCATAGCTGGGCTTCATGAATTCCTGAAGAAATTGTTGAGACTCGTGTTTTGGAACGGGCATTCATTTTTTAAAAAATTAAGTGATATCCTGCTACATCTTAGCGTGTTTCTGAAAGGTGTCCTGTTTCTTGGTGTGAACAAACAGGGGACACCCACCTGAAAGTGCCTTGTTACTTGCACGCAGTGCTGTGAAAATGGCTAAACTTCTGGATTGTGTTTTGAGCTCTTCAAAAATGGTACACACTTAGTTCCTTTAGAAATTATGCCTCAAAAACTTCTCCCTGATTGCCGCAGCTTTTGACTTTGGGGGCACTTCACTAAATCTCTGTCTCCTGACAGCTGCCTCCAATCCTCACACTCACTTCCCCCACCAACCCTCTTGAAAGGGCAGTACTCACCTCTCGGGGTTGAAGTTCTCGGGGTTCGGCCAGTGCTCGGGGTCGTAGTGCAGAGCGCCCACAGCCGTCTCCAGCACAGCGCCCGCGGGGATGTGCTGGCCCAGCACCTCGCAGTCCTGTGCCGCCACCCGCGTGAACCTGCGGGGACACATGGGTCACCCCCGCCTTGAGGCAGAGCAGAGGTGAGATGGAGAGCCCCGGGGGCGGCTATGCTGGGGCTCAGGTTTGCAGTGTGGGAGGGGGCTGGCGGATGGGAGGTCCAGCCTTCTTCCTGAGGTGACCCGGACAGGGACCAACCCTCACCCCAACCCCACACCTGCTTTGGCTATTAACCCTATGTTGCTCTGGACCCTGGGGTCTCTAGGTTCATCTATCCCTTCCTTCAGCTTGAAGAACTTGCCTTATGTCTGGTGTTGGGGTGCATGAGAGCCTCGGTATTGGAAGCCGTGCAGGGATCGTCCCCCGGCCACTATGCCTCTTCTTCCCATTCCCGTCAGGGCCATATCCTTGCTTTACCTACAGGAAATTTGGGTTTGCACATCTGTTCCCCTTCATTGTCTGTGTGGCTATGGAGAACTTCTACTGGAGAGGAAAGCATCTTGATCAGATTGTTCCTTTTGCCAAATGACAATAGCTTAATACCATTTACGTCTTATTTGAAAAGGCTAGATCATATGTGTCTGCCTATGAACGTAAAGTTTACGGAAGAATACCTAAATTTCTACCATGACCTCCCATAAGGGGTGGTGCTAGGGCAGAGGATGGTGGGGGATCGGGGGGGCCGACTTTTCCTTTGGATCCTTCTGTATTTCTTCATTCTTAAGTATAAGCAATTTTACTTTGGTAATTTTAAAAATTAAAAATAATTTATGCTGGCTTTTACTTCAGGTTGCTGAACTAGGTTTCCCTAAATATCTCAGAGGAGATAAAGTTATTACACAAATCACTGTTGTACCCCATTTCTGCTTATAAAATAAATTAAGAATAACTCATGGCTCCCTGCTGCATTTGCCACTCTGTCACGAGCGTTCACTGTGTCAGGAACGTGAAAGGCCAAGGCTGTGAGGCTCCTAAGCAACGAATGCAATTATTGTGTGCTCGGAACTGGCCACAAAACACGCTTGCTCTAATCAGAGCAGGTGGGGGCTCCGATGTGTGCACCCTCAGTCCTGGGGGAGCAGATAAGGGTATACCCCAACCTCCTTCCTTTTCAGTTACCAGAAAGACCTAGAGGCAATACCCTCTAAAAGCCAGAAATGGGGCCTTCCCTTCTGTACGTCATCCGGCCTCCTATCTGGCTAGACTAGGTCGCATTTTTTGTTTGTTCAGTTGCTAGGTCATGTCCAACTCTGTGACCCCAAGAACTGCAGCACACCAGGCTTCCCTGTCCTTTCCTGTCTCCTGGAGCTTGTTTAAACTCATGTCCATTGAGTCGGTGATGCCATCCAACCATCTCGTCCTCTGTTGTCCCCTTCTCCTCCTGCCCTCAATCTTTCCCAGCATCAGGGTCTTTTCCAATGAGTTGACTCTTTACATCAGGTGGCCAAAATATTGGTGCTGCGTACCAGGCCAGAATTTGCTGAATTATACTGCATAGATTCCTGGGTCGACATTAATAATTCTTCAAAGAGAATTGTTAAATTTTCCACAAAGGCAATTTTGAGGGTTTATTTTTTTAGGAATAAGGATATCAGTCAAATGTGTCAGTGCTTGGGAAAAGTCAAGCGTTTTTTTCCTGAGATGAAAATAATAAAGTAAAATAAAATTAAAAAGCAAAATTGTATGTTCACCCCCAAATGCTATACCTGGGCTAAAGCAAATGGGCCTCTTGCTGCCTCTCTCACTTATGTTGTTTGATGACAGAAGTCAACAGAGTGATTGGGTTTAAACCACCAGTGGAGTAGGTCTGGAGGAAGGGAGACCATGGCTTGCTTGCGACTAGAGCCCGACTGGGTGGAGGCCANGCTAAAGCAAATGGGCCTCTTGTCTGCCTCTCTCACTTATGTTGTTTGATGACAGAAGTCAACAGAGTGATTGGGTTTAAACCACCAGTGGAGTAGGTCTGGAGGAAGGGAGACCATGGCTTGCTTGCGACTAGAGCCCGACTGGGTGGAGGCCATTCAACTCAAATGCTTCTTGCTCTTCATACCTCGCACGACACCCTGCCTGCAGGGGTACCGTATTTCCACGTCTGCTGTCTCACTTCCCAACACTTCCGGAGTAGGCAGAGCGGGTGTCGTGTGCCCTCTAAAGGCACAGGAAACAGAAGCCCAGGACAGCCCGGAACTTACCCAGGATCACACAATAAACTCTTGGCAGGACCCAGACTGTCTTGACTTTCCATCCAGACTGGCTCTGTCNCACAGTGAGGAGCCCAGACCACAGTGAGGAGCCAAGACCACAGTGAGGAGCCCAGACCACAGTGAGGAGCCCAGACCACAGTGAGGAGCCCCCATCAGAGTGAGGAGCCCCCATCACAGTGAGGAGCCCCCACCACAGTGAGGAGCTCCCACCACAGTGAGGAGCCCCCACCACAGTGAGAAGCCCCATCACAGTGAGGAGCTCCCACCACAGTGAGGAGCCCCCACCACAGTGAGGAGCCCCCATCACAGTGAGGGGCCCCCACCACAAGATCCAGTGCAACCAAAAAGTAAGTATAAATAAATTTTTCAATGTTGTTTTAAAATTGTATAATAAAAAATTTGAATTGGAAATATTAACATGAATTCATGAAATTGAATATACATGTATATTTCCTGGGCTTCCCAGGTGTCTTGATGGTAAAGACACCTGCTAATGCCGAAGACATAAAAGGGTTCAGTCCTTGGGTTAGGGAAGATCCCCGGAGAAGGAAATGGCTAGGAATATGTTTCCTGTCTCTGTCCAAAAGCAAGGACACTCAAGTAGCAATGAGCACACTAAGCATCCACCTCTTGGTTTCTAAATATCATTCTTCACTCAGAGGAACCAGAGCTCCTTTGAGAAATTATTGATTTCACATCTGGGGCAAGTTAAGCACAAGCTAGGTCTGAGACATCTTATCATGACAGAAAGCAAGGAAACACTCAAAGACTGTGGATTAAGTTAAACAATATCATTATCATATCTTAAATTAACTGTTAGAAACTTTTCAAAAGAAAAAGTCAGGAGAAAAATATCAAGTCTACACTATTTTACAAAGGAATTTCCCCAAATCTTCAAAGAATATATAATCATAATAACCTTATATAAATCAGTCATGTCCAACTCTTTGCGACCCCATGGACAGTCCATGGAATTTTCCAGGCTAGAATACTGGAGTGGGTAGCCTTTCCCTTCTCCAGGGATCTTCTCAACCCAGGGATCAAACCCAGGTCTCCCACATTGCAAGCAGATTCTCTACCAGCTGAGCCACAAGGGAAGCCTTAAATTATTCCAGAGAATAGAAAAAGAAAAATTCATACTATGAAAAAATAAATTTCCTAAATTGAAAAACAGATGAAATAAATGAACAATATATAATATATAATATTGATATAATTGATATATTGATATTATTGATATAATATTGATAAAGAACTATTTCAAATTAACTGTGACAGTACCCTGTCTATACACCTCCAGTGGGAAGCAGTCCAAGAACAAAAAGAAGTACGCAGTGGACTTCAGAAGCCTGGCAAGGAGTCTAGATCGTCTTTGATCTAGATGATTAAAAACCTGTAAATAATTTTAAGTTCCTTGACAAATTAACACTGAGTGTTACATAAAAAACACAAAAGATTACCATAAAAATCTATTAACTCCAGCAGCTGGAGATTACCATGGTAACATTTTTCTGTAGATCCTCCACCATGTTTCGTGCCCACACTTTTGTAATATTACTCTTATCAGCTAACAATTTATTGTGGGCATTTTTATATGCATTGTGTATGCGTATTTTTCTTCACATTGTAAATGGCTGCTTGGTTTTCTGTTGCCTGCTCTTACTATAATGTGTATCACATTCCCCTTTACTGGATGTTTTGATTATAAAATGTTTTATCATCATACTGCTGCATGAATGCTGAGCATTGTTTAGGACCTAATTGACCATGAATCTATTACAGTACCTATCTTTCTGCTAGTTTTTTTGTTTCTTCCAGCGAAAGTCAATGGCATGAACGCAGGTAATAAAGAGGCTGCATTAATGGATTCTTAGATAACTGAGGTGATGCCAGGCAGAGGCAACAAAAGATAGTAGGAAGAAATGCGAGGCTATGGGTAAGGTGAAATTCTAAACTTACAGCACTTAAGCTGGGTAGAAAAGGATATGAAAACAAGAAGGAGGTGATGGATCAAGGAAAGAAAGTACTAGGGACCAAAGGCCCTTTGATGTATTTCTCTCAGCTGCAAGGAAGAGAAAACTCTGCTCAAAACTAACTTAACAGAAAAGCTATTGGCTCCCATCACAGTCTGGCGGCTGAGCTGCAGTCGGCTTAGCCAGCATCTGCAGCTCGATTTCTATTGAGTTCCTTCAGCTCGGCTGTGTGTGTGGCTGTGTCTCCAGGTAGCCTGGACCCAAGGTAGTAAAGTTCAGAAAAGAATTTTCTACCCACCCCCCAGCAACCTGCTATTGCATCCCGCTGCCACAAATTGGATCATCCATTTCTGATCATCCATTCATTCCCTGGCATCATGGGAATCTCATCACTGATGAGCTGGTTGTGTTCTTTGATGGAGAACAGGATTACCTTTGGATAGAGCAGGCTTGAGTCTGGAAGTGGAGTAGGGGAAGCCTGGCTATACGTGGGTTTCGTGGGAGGCACGAGGTACCTAAACAAAATTCACAGTACTTTCAGGAAGGGGAGGCAACCCACAGTGTCCACCACAGATGTCGAGAAATAAAAATGTAACAACAGACTTGGATGAGGGTCATGAAGAAACGTGGGGTAGGAGTTAGGGACTGCCTTTCTGTGGTCTTTGAGACCTGAAAGATGAGTGGGAATTAGAAATCACATGATGAACACGGGGAAAAGAAATCCAAGAAGTGGAGACGGCAGGCACACAGGTTGGAAAGGGCTTGCCTGCTGCAGGAACAGAAAGGAAGCCAAAGCGCCAAAGGTATGAGGAAGCAGGAGAACCACTGTGGGACAGAGGGTACGTGCCAATCACACACCTGTAATGGGAAGTGGGATCACGTGACCTGGTTTACACTGTAAGGAAGAAACACGCAACTTCTGGAGCTTGCGTTGAACACTAATAGCAGAAGAGGGAATAGCGGTTAGGAGGCAGCTGCCGTTGGCCAGGCCGAGGGGTGCTCGCCATGATGAGGGCAGTAGCATTAGGGTGGAGAGAAATGGGTGAATCCAGATCTCTTTTGGAGATTTATCCACAGGACTTGAGGACTGAGGTTACACAGGCAAAGGAGAGAGAAGATTCAAGGGTGACTCTTAAGACGTCTGGCTTGAGCCACTGGACAGATGACAATACTCTTTCCTGGGACGAAAACGAAATGGGGAAACTGGCCCAGAGGAGAGGCCAAGCAATGTGTTATGCACAACTGGAACTCAGGAGAGAGTTTAGTAAACCGACAGTTGGATTGATGACATCAGAGGCGGTGGGTTCAAGGACAAATGTGACTGAGCTGGAGAGGAGGAGGCACCCATGAAGTCAAGGCCCGCATGGCCTTCCTGAGGAGGTCTGGGTCACCCAGGGTGATGGCAAGAGTTTGGGGTGCAGAGGAAGATGCCAGCCAGGGAAGGAGTCTTCAAAAACTGCAGGAGCAGGTCCAGGTGGTGGGGCTGGCACAGGCAGGGAGAGGCTACTGGGTCACACAGACGAATGAGATTACAGGACCTCAGGGTTAAGACCGCAAGCCCGTGGGACTTCCCTGGCAGCCCAGTGGTTAAGACTCCAGGCTGCCAAGGCAGAGGGCATGGGTGCGATCCCTGGTGGGGCAACCAAGATCCCACCTGCCACAAGGTGAGGCCAAAAAACAAAGTTTTGCTTGTTTGTTTTATTTTAAAAGAGTGCAGGCTCTTGAGCCAAACTACTGGATTTAGACTCTGGGCTTTCCCACTTACCCAGTCTTGTGTGTGACCCAAGGCAGGTTGTGAATCTGGCACGATAGCAACATGATCTCCTACATCATCCACCATCCTTAACCCAGTGCCTGGCCCTCAGCTACTGAATAAATCTGAGCTTTTACAGGTATTAGCTCTTAATGATTGGTCATGTGCATAAGGGAAAAAATGGTTGTATGCACAAGGGCTTTCCAGGTTGCACTAGTGGTAAAGAATCTGCCTGCCAGTGCAGGAGTTGCAAGAGACCTGGGTTCGATCCCTGGGTCGGGAAGAGTCCTTGGAGAAAGGCCTGGCAACCCACTCCAGTATTCATGCCTGGTGAATCCCATGGACAGAGGAGCCTGGTGGGCTACAGTCCACGGAGCCATAAAGAGTTGGACAGGACTGAGCACAGACTCCTCTCTACAAAGAAGGAACAGAAGCGATGATCTGGAGGCAGCAGCAAAGAGGACTGTAGCCCCCTGCCAAGAGTAACTGGGGCTGCGAGCAGGTGAGCAGCATGTCTGAAAGGGCTGCAGAGGCAGAGTTCTCCATGAAAGGCAGGCTTCCACAAGGTCGGCGGTGCAGCAAGGGTTAGGTGAAGAGATGGAGGCTCTAGGCCAGTGCGGAGCAGGATTTCTAAAGGGCTAGATGGACAGGATGAGGGGAGGGCAGGAGTCTGAAGAGGTCCACTCAAGGAAGCAGCAACCGCTCAGGGCATATGAGAGGCTAGTCAATAAAATCAGCTACGTGAGGTGGGCTGGGACAGACGGTCCTGACCCCAGCACTTCAGTCTCAGAGATTCAGCTATGGTTATTTCTTATTCCGTGGACAGCAAGAGGAGGTCCAGGAGAGGGTGCAGAGCAGTGGCCCCCTTGGAAGCCTGCACAGCAGAGGCTGAAGAACAAGAGAACCGAGTCAGGTTAGTCGGCGCTCCAGGATGGGCAGCATTGCCTGGACTTTGGCGTCAACTCAGTCTACAGGCCAGACAGGAGGGGAACTCTGCCTGTGTGTCTTTGGTAGTCAGTGAAATCTACCCTAGAATCCGGCAGAGACCAGGAGCCAATCGACATTGGAAAGTTCCTACTGGAAGTCCCAAGAGTCTTTATCTTCACTAGGACCAAGAGCACGGGAAAGGCTACAGCAGTGCCATCCTCTCAAATCCAGGCACCTGGCTATTGGCTGCACTAAGGCAGGCTCAGGAAGCCTGCTTGAAACAGATCTCTATTCTTGATCTTCATTCATTGGATCAGGGACTTCTGGACAAGTTCCCACTCTAAGCTTCAGTTTCCTCACCTGGAAAATGCGCATAACTTCCCTTGAACTCTTCACATGAGTAGGTTTTAATGGGATAAACTGAAAAGATTCTGCAGCCTGAGATGTGACATATAGACTGAAACTGTGACTTTGACTTCTTTCCTTCAAACTATTTCAGCTTCAGAATTCCTGGTTCCCAGACTCAGCTGTGCTCAGTGGCAACATACTGAGGAGGTCAGGCTTGCTTTCAGCCAGGGCATACAGTCCATCATTCAGTGACTTTCTTGACAAGAGCAATAATGGGGCCATTTAAGGCCCTGGGCTTGTAAAAGAGGTCGACG
>SJYA01000452.1:814305-873162 GCA_006410615.1 Neotragus moschatus | reverse complement strand
GGGGGCGTGGGGGGGGGCGCGGCAGGCAACAGGTATGCCTTGCATGCTCCTCACGTGACACCTGGGGATGACTCGTGCCTGTGCGCGGGCCTGGCTCTGTCTGACCAGCTTGACCTTATGGAGAAGGCCCCGCAGTGACAGGGATCAACAGACCCGGCTCCCGGTCCAAGTGCTGCTGCATTTGTCTGGTGACCATGAATGAGCCTTGGGGATTTAATCTCCTCACCTATCAGATGAAGCTTTCAGCGTTCTTTTCCAGTTCAAAGGGCCTATAATCATGCCACCTTAGAGGGGTGGGGTGGGTGGAAGGTGGGAAGGAGGTTCGAGAAGGAGGGAACCTACCTAGGGCAATTCATGTTGATAGATGGCAGAAAGCAACACAATATTGTAAATCAATTATCCTCCAATTAAAAATATTTTTTTTTTAAGTAAACCACCATGAGGGACTTCCCTGGCAGTCCAGTGGTTAGGACACGGTGCTTTCACTGCTAGGGCATGAATTTGATCCCTGGTTGCAGAACTGAGATATTGCAAGCCAAGTGGCCAGCCACCAAGGGAAAAAAAAAAACCTACACAGGATGAGATGCCATTCAAACCCCCACAAACACAAAAATGATTAAATTTTTTAAAAAAACACCACAATGTCAAGTACTGGTAAAGACATGGACAAAGTGGGGTGTCCACACTGTAATGATAGAAGTATAAATTGGAACAACCATTTTGGAAAACTAACGGGCAGGATTTACTAAAGCTAAGTTAGTATATTTATGATCCAGCAGTTTCACTGTTGAATACACCCCCAGTAGAAGTGATTGGCTTATGTCCACAAAAAGAAATGTAAGAATGTTTACAGTGTAAGCCATAGTAGCCAAAATCTGGAAATAAATGTACAACAACAGAATTTTTAAAAAAGGGAAATATAATGCAAGCTATGTGAGCATTTCCAGTTTTCCTAGTAGCCATATTACTATAAAAGCAAAAAGAAACAGGTGAAATTAATTTTAATAATATATTTTATTTAACCCAATAAATCCTAAATATTATCAAGATGTAACCAAAATAAAAATTACTGATAGTTTGCATCTTTTCATACAAGGACTCCAAATCTGGTGTATATATTACACATCCCAGTGCATCTCAGTTCAGACTAGCCACATTTGGAGGACTCAGCAGCACATGTAGCTAGCTTGTGGCTACCATAGCAGACAGTGCAGACAGGAATGCTTGATCTCGGTTATCATGGAGTCCAGATCGCAGGAGGATGGAACATGGGAAGGATACAGCTTACTGACCCAAGCAGCCCAGCCCTCCACTTCTAACTTGGGAACCATGAAGAAGCTGCTCCTGTTCCTCCACTTCCCTCCCCCTCCACCTGCTCTAACCTCCTGCTCCCCCTTCTTCAGCTCTGCCTGCCCCCTCACTCACTGTCCACCCAACCCCCATTTCTACCTCTTACCCTCCTCCCTGGATCTTGGCTGCTTCCTCCCCTGCCTGCCCCTTCACTCCTGTCCCTTTCTGTCCCTCTGCCCTCCCCAGGTACTCACCATCCTTCCCCATTTGCTCCCTCTCTGCTCGCAATCCTGCCTTTGACCTTGAGCTCTCTGAGCCCTGTAACCATCAGATCCAATATGCCCGCTCTTCAGACCTCAAGGTTGCCCATACCTCACTTGGTGATTCCCATTGTCTAACTGGAGACAAGGTGCCCTGCCAGTCAGATTCCCCGTCCAGCCCAGATCTTTGGGCGACAGGAGCACCCGGCAGCCTGTAGACATGGGGTCCACAGAGGGCCAGCCCAGTCCATAGGCATTCCCTCGGGTAGGGTTTCTCTTCAGGTATTACGTTCTCCATTGTGCTAACCCTGGCCAGGGGTCAAGATACATAGAGCTCCCGTCCCTGCCTGGATTGGCTGGTCAGCCTTAGGGGACCCCGATATTTGTAACTGACCTCGAGGCCCTGCAAACAGCAAGGGAATGAGGAGGAGTGTCTGCGGTCTCTGTCCTGCCTCCAGGAAACCCAGCCTTGTGTCTCTGGCCACTGTGCGAGCAACTGCTCAAAGAAGTTCTGTGAAAACATGTAAATAAGAGCTGGACCTTCTCCTCCAGGGGGATCATGACTCACGTTCTCCTAGATCTCATCTTTGTCCCAAGATGTACAGATCAGTGCATTCCAACCACTACTAAACCCACACTTGGGATTCCGACTCCTGTAGGAAGAAATGGTTTTCTGTGGATTCTGATCAAAGTCGTGTCCAACTCTGAGGTATCGCTCCTCCCCGATCTCTAATTCACAATCGGAATTCATGGATAACAGAGTCTAAAAGGCAAAGCATTGCCTATACCCCATCCAACCAGGATGAAAGAGTAAACGTTTATAGGGGAATCCCCAACCTGGAGCTACGCCTTCTGAATGTGACCAGGAAGGGAGTGGGTGGAGGAAGGAGGAGGAAGAATCCCTGGAAAGACCCTCCAGCTCTCCCTTCCTTCTCAAGTGTGGACCGTGTCAGCTCTGGTCCTGAACTTGGAAACACATCAGAAGAGTCAGGTAAGATTCAGCCCTATGGGAACACCTTCCTTTCTTCTGATCCTTCATCAACCTTGTTATAATTTAGGTCCCCAATACATCAGATTCCCCAGCACAGAGAGACCAGAGTACATAGCAAAGTAGACGTGTGAAGACCAGCAGACCAAGGAGCCATCTGTTATGGACAAAAGGCAATGACTCCTGGGTGGCTACAGCTACTCACATCTGAAGAGCCATAGTGAACAGTGAAAGGAAGATGCTCGTCCAACACGAGGGACGTGCGATCTCAGGCCCCAACCCCGTTGACGAGCTCATTGGCTTTCCCCTCTCCTCCTTTGCTCCATCCTTTTGATGTAGCCAGGCAGATGCCAGAAGAATCCAAGACGAGTTTTTATGTTTCATGGTTCAATTAACATAATTTATTAATTTATTGGGTCACTTCATCCTAAAATAGAATTTGACTAATTTTAAGAGAGGTACATAAGGAAATAATAAAGGATCGAGAAAAAAGTCAAATAAAATGAAAGCAGGACTTGATGCACAAATGGAAATTTTTTTATTTTTTTAATTTATTTAATTGGAGGCCAAACTTTACAATATTGTAGCAAATGGAAAATTGAAAGAGCCTGTTCTGTCTTTAGATTTGGACCTTAATCTCTGAGCCTCCTAGTGGTCAAAATGTAATCCACTTTAATGCTACAGTCACACAAATGTCTAAGAAATTAGTTGTTCACGAAAGGTCCCTGAGATAACATGTGTGTTTGCCCTTCCCCCAAGGATACCAGATGGGTTTAGCGTGACTTTCAGATCAGGTCGCCTCACCTCTCCCTCTACGTCCAGGCAACTTCAGGAGTGGGGCTGGGTTGGGGACTTTACATGTGATCCTGAAATAGCCCTTTCTGGGTGCTGTCCATGGAGGGTGTTTTGACCTGGGCCCCTGCCTTCAGAGCTTCTCACCACACCCTCCAGGGCACCCCCATGACCCACCTCCTGCTGGTCTCTGCCGCCTCTAAACACAAAGAAGTTACTGTGGTCTTCAAATTCCCCAAAGCACTAAAGCCAAGCCGTGTCCTGTGTAGGAGGAAGGAGAGGAGCCCTTCCTCCTCTCTGCCACACTGGGTGTGACACCAGGCACATACTGGTCACCCATCACCAAAGGAGGGCTCCCTGAGCCCGACTCTCAAGAGGTCGGTGACCACGGCTCCCCACCTCTGCCCACAGCAACTCTCTTGCTGGAGCCCAGATGGACTCCTGCCGCCGCTCCAGAACCAGCCTAGAGGCAGACTGCTTTTCTTCACCTTGCCTCCCATGGCCCTTACCCTCTGGATGGCCAGATTATGAAGTATTTTCCTACAATGAAAATATGCAAAATAAACATGACTTTAGAAAAAAGTTCAAGGTAACAGCAGACAGGATCAGAATCATCTTCTCATGCAGAGGACCACTAGCCATGGCTCGATGAGAAAATCGACATCTAGGTGGATCGCTCTTCCAGTGAATTCACATAAAATGGTGTAACTGGATTCTGCCCCTGACTTAACCAAAGGGCTCCCAGAACAAAGCAGTTCTCAGCTTGACAAGCGGGAGCCTAAGCTCAGCTGAGAACAGGGGTTCTCATGCTCTGTCCTCTCCCCCGCCACCAGCAGCGCAGGCGGGGGATCACTAGGGTTCCTAACTGGGATCTAGGGAGCGGGGCTCCAGGGGACACTGAGGTCTTCATCCAGACTCAGGGTGGGCTGGGAGAAGCCCCGGAGAGATGAGAAACCTGAGCCCCTGAAAACCACATTTGGAGGTAATTCCAGACTCGCCTGAAACCAGAGGGAGAGGAAATGGTGCTACGGGTAAGCTGGAGTTAATACTGATGCTGGGAGTGTGCAGAGAAGCAGCCATGGGCAGAAGACCTCAAGGCCCAACCCAAACCGAACCTCACCTGCAAAGCCTTCCTAACCTCCCACTACGGGCAGCACTAACCACTCATGACAGACGGCAGCAGGGGTGTAAGATGGGCACCTGCTGCTAAGAGGGGGAGGCAAAGGCACGTCCAGAGGGGAGGATGGGCACAGAATTGAGGTCAGGGGATGTTCCACTTGATTCATTCTGAGCCTGTTCAGAGAAAGACTTCCCAGGCCGCTGGGCAGACACAGCCCAGCTGGAAAATGCCCCTAAAAGGGACAGCGTGCCTCTGGATGTGCATACCTCGCTGGCGGTGGGCGGAGGCAGCATACTGTGAGCCCTAGCGTGCATGTGATCGCCCATGCTGAGTGGTGAACCAAGAGGCCAGAACAGGTAGCAGTGGGTGGACATGGGCCTCAGGGGCCCAGGAGTTGACTTAAGGAGGGCTGGTCATCAAGCAACCCGAGAGTTACTGTTTACACAGTGGTCAACACGCAGGTGGAACAGAGTCAACGGAGACACAGCCCTGGGCCCCAAGGCTGGGCTAGAGACCCAGGGCAGCCTGGGCGGGACCGTCCGCCACCCATACCCCTTCCAGCTGTCACCGCATTCACACTTCAAAACCTTGTGGTTCCCAAAGGCATTACTCTTCTCCAGACTGACTAAAAAGAAAGTCTTCTCTGCAGCACTGTGGGCCCCAGAACAGGGCCAAGCAGGGAGAACCGAGGGACCCAGGGGTCCCTGCTGCTACATTTTCCAGCATAGGAGGACCCGAGTCACCTGACACTCCTTCAGGCTGTAAGAAAGCTGTCTGCTGAGCAGTGGGTCTGTGGAATGGATGTCTAGGTGGTACCTTTCAGTCACCTCTGAGGAGCCAACGCCCTTCCTGGGTGGAGGGTACAGAAATCAAGTTAGGAGAAGCAGCTCACAAGAGACACTCACTGTCCCAGGGAGGCAGGCACCGCTGCCACCTCCCATGACCAGGGTCTGACCTGTGGTCATGCAGACTGATAAACCGCCCACTCCTCAGAGTGCATCCACTTCCCCAAGAGCAGATTTGAGGTCACAAGGCTCAGGGTGTATCAAACCAGCTGTTGGCTTCTATGAGCAGCCAAGACCTGCTGGAGGTTGCTAGGCACCCGGGAAGAGGCATGGGGTGGGCCCCAAACATGGGAGCCACCCCAGTGAGAACTTCTTCCAGACGCAGAGTCAGGGACAAGGAGAGGCGGTCTCCCTGGGCCACGTTCTCTCCTGGCCCACTCTGCCCTCCCGTTTCACAGCTACAGTTCAGAGAGACAAGCCACAGGTCACAAACATCAAAACTGTCCCGAGAATGTGAGACACCAGTACGCTTCCAAGAACGGGGGGACGGGTGACACTTGAGGGGGAGAGGGCTACCATCTCACTTTTACAGAGCTCAGCCTGGCTTCCACAGGGAAGGTTCCAGAAAATTCAGAACCACACTGATTCAGGTGTCAGCAGCAACTGAGACAGCGTTTGCAAGGTGGCTGGAGCTTGCGAGGTGGTAGGGCTGGGGAGTGGTCTAGACCTCCTTTGAGGGGCATCTTCCTCCACACACAGTGCTCCTGAAGTTCTGTCTGTACCCAGCATTTCTCGGCCTTGAACAGGAATGTAACCTCCCACACACACAGGTAACTCTCCAGTCCTAACCTCCCCCCAGCTTCAGACCTGCTATGTACTGGGTATACCTTGAGTGTCCCTTAGGTACAAGTTTAAATGTCCCAAGTTAACCTTCTGCTCTTCTGCCCTCCTGCCCTGTCTGCACCTCCTCCTGTGGTCCATCCTGAACAAGGGCAGGCTCCACAGTCACCCAGGCATTCTAGCTTTCCACTGCTGCCCTCAACTCTGCCTGTGGAACCTCTCAAATCCAACCCCCTCCTCTTCAACGTCACCACTGCTCTAGCTTAGCGCCTCACTTCTAACTGGAATATCGCGATAGTGTTCCAACAATCTGTAGCACGACCAGGCTCTGTCCAACTATTAGGTTTCAACAATGCACATCTGACTAGGCACCCCTCAGCCTGGTGTCCTAGCTCCATGCAGCCACGAGGTCCTCCATGACCCTGCCCCTACCCACTGCATCCCTCCAACTGGAGCTCCTACCACTTCCCATCTCCCTTTTGAAGCCTCAATAGTAGCTAAGAAGCTATGGTCCCACCCCACCTGAAGCCATGCTAGTTCACGCCACCAGGCCTCTCCCTGGATGTCCCTGCCCCTCCTCCAGGATCCTCTCTCTTGGCTCAGGGGGCACCTTACCCATCATCTTATTGTTAACAGTTACTGACATCTGCTGGTTCAAAGCCAGGGCTCACCCATGGGCCCTGCTCCTCAGAGGTAAGGTGAGGCAGGAAAGGTAAGCCAGAAGAGGGGGACAGGCAGTGACTGAGGTGAGCTGGTTCTTGGGAAGCTGAGAAAGGGGCTAAGGAATGATCGGTGTCTCCCCGACTGCCTCACATGTGAACAGAATTCCATTCTCCAAGGGTCCCTCACATCTACTAATTTAATAGCATTTCCCAGGTTCATGAACAGCCAGAGTATACATGGCAGAAAGTATCAATAGATGGGTGTTAAGAGAAGGAAACCACAGTCCTTGGTTAACATTTTAAAATCCTCCTAAGGAGAAAGCCTGGAGGTCAAAGAACTGCTGAGAACTAAAAACCATCCTGTGTGAAGCTTTCTGACGGAGCCTGCTGCTGTGGGAGGCAGCTCTTTAAGGGCAACGTTTAGAAAGCGCTGTGCAGGCCTGGGAGGAGGTGGCTCAGAGTGAAAGTGCAGCAAGCCTGGAATCAAGATCAATTTTCAAAGTTCCCTCCATGGCGCTCCACACCCACTGACTCCTTTTACTCTCCTCTGCCTCAGCCTTGGCACAAGCTTCTTCCCTGTCAAGAGGGAGGGAGCCAGGGGCCAAACACACAGGGGTGAGAAAGCACTGTCCGGGAAGCCTGGGTTTCTTATGGTTTAACATACAATCAAGCCGAGTCTAAGAGGAAGCAGGGCTGATCTCCTGAGAAAAAGGGAAGTTCTTAAAAACCCCATTTCCTTAGCCCAAACAGTATCTCAGTGGAAGAGACGTCCCTTTGACTACATTACTCTTCCCAATCTCCACTCACCTCTATCTCTCACCCATATTACTGCAAAGATGGAAAGTCTTATCAACTACTTCAGTAAGAGCTCAGCCTTGCTCAAAGCACATTGCCCGTTCTGAACATCCCCAATCCTTCGATTGGTTAAGATTCTCTATGTCCATATTTGTTAAAAATTGAATTCGTAGGGTATTTTAACTGAAAACGTGGTCTACAAAGTGCTTTGGCACCTGAGTTACCTGCCCCAACGGGAAAGGGGATTCTGTGTAGTAGTGAGAGCACCTCAGGCCCAGAGGCAGATGTAGCCAAATCCTGTCTCTGCCATTTTCAGATGTGTGACCCAAGCAAGTCACTCTTCTCTTCCGGGAAATGAGAGAAATATTAGTACCTCCTGGGGCTGCTGTGAGTAGATGAGATGCATATAAAGTGCTTATCTCAGAGCCTGCGGAAAAGCTCAGGGAACACTGGCTACTTTTTTGCTACTATTAATAATGATCTAGGAATGATGTCACAGTTGTTCCTACCCTTTGATAAGCTCACCCCCTGCTCTAGGTCACTGATTCTCAATTATGCCCCCTCTTACTGGAGGGTCTCAAAATTCTCCCAGGTTGTTAGGCCCTAGTGGAAAACTGCCATGGGTGAGACTTTGCCAATGTACACCGATGAGGCATGTGTACCCGGGGACGGTGTGAAGGCACAAGAAGGTCTCGAATCATTGCTCAGGGCCACCAATTTACCTCTAATCCCCTCAGTTACCAGTCTTGCTCCAAGACTGATAAAGCTCTCACATGACAGCAAATATAAGGACAGCCTGAGGATTATGTAGGGTTTTTTTCTGCAGGAGAAAAACACATTATACTTAAAAGAAAGTGCCTTCAAATTTGGATCCTAAGTGTTTGTAATTCACTTCCAAATTACCTCGATGGTATCATGATAACCTCCCTGGGTACACACTAAGCTTAAAAATTGGGACAGTTTCTTTCTAGCATACATCTTAGGATCTTGGAAGATTTCAATATAGGTTTCTCTCTCTTTTGCTGTGGGGGGCAGTGTTTCCTATGAGGCCTTCCCTCCTGCATGGGTTCTCCGGTGGGCACTGAAGTGGGAGCTGTTGTTGAAATCTTTGCCACACTCTGTACACTTGTAGGGTTTCTCCCCAGTGTGGATTCGCTGATGAATAATGAGACTGGAGCTCTGGTTGAAGCATTTCCCACACTCTCTGCACTTGTAAGGCTTTTCTCCTGTGTGGATCCTCTGGTGGGTAATGAGGTTGGAACGGTCACGGAAGAACTTTCCACACTCGAGGCATTTGTAGGGCTTCTCTCCCGTGTGCACCCTCTGGTGTGTGATGAGCTTGGAACGCTCCCCAAAGCATTTCCCACAGTCCATGCATTCGTACGGCTTCTCACCAGTGTGGGTCCGCTGGTGGTTGGCCAGCGTGGAGCTCTTACTGAAGCTTTTCCCACACTCAGCACACTCATATGGTTTCTCTCCTGTATGGATTCTTTGGTGACTGATGAGGGCAGAGCTTTTAGAGAAACTTCTTCCACATTCAGAACACTGATATAGTTTTTCCCCTGCAGGGGTGCCTTGTGGTCCAGGAGAATTTGCTTTCTTACTGGCACTGTGAGGTTGTTCAGGATTTGTCCCCTCGGTGGAGTTCCCCCAGTGAGTACTGAAAGATGGGCTCTGGCCAGAGTTTCTCCCAGGCTCAGGACAGTGGTCAGGATTTCCTCCCAAGTGGATTCCCTGATGTTTCAGAAGGTCTGAGCTCTGGGTAAAGCTTTCCCAACATTCTTCACATTTATAGGGCTTTACTTTCGTGTGCATTCTCTGGTGGATGATAAGATTGGAGAGGTCGCTGAAGCTTTTCCCACATTCAAGGCATTCATGGGGCTTCTCTCCAGTGTGGATTCTCTGATGGGTGTTGAAGTTGGAGCGGTCACTAAAGGTTTTCCCGCACTCGAGGCATTTGTAGGGCTTCTCACCTGTGTGTATCCGCTGGTGGGTGGTTAACTGTGAATTCCGGCTGAAGGTTTTCACGCACATGTCACACTTGTAGGGCTTCTCTGCAAGGTACAGGCCTTGGTGGTCGATGAGCTTTTCCAAGTCCTCTTCAGAAGAACACTCTTCCCACTGCTCCTGGGATGGATCTCCCCACTGTCCCTTACTTTCATTTTCATTTTCACCGTCTTCCCCCCAGTCGTGAGGGTAGCAATCATCCCCAGCAGTGCATTTCGATAAGGCTCCGGGCATATCTTCAAAAAGGTCCTGCTCTGAAATCTGGTCTTCATCCTCACACCTCATCTCAAAACCTGGAGAACAGATAGAAACGTGATCATTAGTTAGTGTCTATTTATACATCTGGATCTTGCACCTTGTGAATTTGGCTAACCTGAATTTGTACTTGTGTCTTACATCTCACGTCTTATAAATGTGACCAACATGAAACTGATCAGGTTTTGGCGCACACCTGCATTTCTGACTTGTTAAGCTTAGGAAAAGAGTCTGAGACGTGGTTAACTCCACCCAGGGAACCACTGAGCCCAGCGCAAGCAGCCAGCTGTCAGTCTCCTTAGCCAACCACCCTCTTCCGCTGCTGAACAAGGAGCACCTCCTGCTCCTGGTATGTTCACTCTGGCCTGTGTCACATGAGACTGAAAGAGCTCTGTAAACTGCCCCGATGGATCCAAGTAAAACTCCAGACCAACTGCTTTTTCCATCTGGGGAATTATACTAAGCCAGAGACTGGATAATCTCAGGAAAACACAAATCCTTTTCTTATTCAATTCCGTTCTCTTTTTCAGTTCAAAGAAAAGATAATGAGCCTGGCTCCCACACTCTCTGTGCGCTTGCAGATTTTGTGGACAATCTAATCACTAAAAACTTACCAGTGTCTGAGGTTTTAGGACTTGGGGTTGGAGGTCTGATGACATCTTCACCTGCCATCTCATCCCAAGCCTCCTGGCTGACAACCTGGGTGCCGCTCTGATCAGAACTGGGGAGACCTGCTGCCTCCCTGCTGGTCCCCATGTCTCTAACTGCAGCCCTAGCCCTCATCAGCGAGTCCAGCTCCTCAAAGAAGGGGCAGGTCCCAGGTGGGTGGCTGCTCTTGGCTTTTCGGTAGCTTCGAAGGAGGTTTTTGAATCTGTAGCGACACTGCTCCAGGGTCCTCAGGAAGCCCTGTGCGCACAGCCGCTCTGCAATGGCCCGGTATACCTGGCTGTTCTGGTGACAGGTACGAAGCTTCTCAGAGAATGGGGACTCACTGAGAATGGTCAGGAAGGCTTTGGTCTCCTCGTAGCCCCAGTGCACACCTGCTGTCAGGAGTGAAGAGTTCAGAATTGAGAGACGTGATGAGATCTGCCTAGGTCATCAGGGATCAGGGTCACCTGCTCTGCTAAACACCTAGAACAGACACTTTGGACATTACCCAGGTGCCTAGGGCACCAGCAAACAGTGCACCCTTGTTTCTCAAAAGGCTATGCCAGGGCTTCCCACCCACCTCCTGCTAAGAGAGTCTATTAATACTTAAGTATCTTGGGACTTCCCTGGCAGTCCAGTGGTTAAGACTCTACACTTCCAATGCAGGGGGTGCCAGTTCAATCCCTGGTCAGGGAACTAAGACCCCACATGCCGTGGGGCATGGCCAGAAGCAAAAAATAAATAAATAATAAATACGTAAGAGTCTTGGCTAAAGGGGAAGACTTAAGGAGCTGTATTATACCAGGTGACCAGTCCCCTGGCTTCAGCTGACTGTATCAAGGAAAGGCCTAAAACTAAGATACAGGAGACTCCCTGTGTCTCCACATCCATTCAATGCATGTCCTTTACTTGCTTCATAAATTTCCTTTTTAACAAACTGAGAATCCCTTCAGAAAATGTTGTAAGAGAATCCAACTGAGGGTGCCCCTTCCTTTTTTGTGGAAGAAGGAAAAGGAGGCGATCTATTTTCAGTGCCTCTGCAGGTAAAAGACGCGGCCAGGGAAGCGACATGGTGGAGGGAAACCCACCTAGGAGTGGAGGCGGGAGCCCTGAGCTCTGGTCCTGGTGTATCTTTAGAGGTGACACTTCACAGCCTGGCCTTCTGCGTTTCCACTTTTGCAGTGACTGGGTGTTTCCTCAACATATGCTGTTCAAGTATACACTGTCATGATTTCTGCTACACCACTGAAATACTTCACTCAATATCTTTCTTTACCTAAATTTACTACTTGTGAAATCACAGGCTGATGCGCTCATACACATAAAATTAAAAAGTTCACTCATGTTAACACTTACGATCATCCCCATATTACCATCAATACCCTCTGAGAAACACTGAATTAGCTATTTAAGGTCCCTTAAGGCTCTAAGCGTTTGCTTCTTTTTTGCACAGTGAAGGAAACCATTGACAAAATGAAAAGACAACCTACTGAATGGGAGAAAATATCTGCAAACGATATGACCAATAAGGGATTACTATCCAACATTTATGAACACCTCATACACCAATAAAAGCAAATAACTCAGGTTAAAAAATGAGTAAAAAACTACTGAGCCCGCATGCTGCAACTACCTAAGCCCACGCACCTAGAGTTTGCGCTCTGGGACCAGAGAAGCCATTGCAATGAGAAGCCCGAGCACCGCCACTAGAATAGACCCCACTTGCCACAACTAGAGAGAGCCCAGGCGCAGCAAGGCAGGCCCAGCGCGGCCAAAATAATAAACAAGAAAAACAGAGGAGGACTGAACAGACATGTTTCTAAAGAAGAAATGCAGACGACCAACACGTGAAAAGACACTCAGATATTGCTCATCATCAGGAAAACACAAATCAAAGCAATAAGAGATATCACCGCATACCTGTCAGAACGGCTGGTACCAAAAAGTCGGCAAGTAACAAATGCTGGCGAGGATGGGGAAAAAAGAGACTCCTTGTACACTGTTAGTGGGAATGTAACCTTGATGCAGCCACTGTGGAAAACAGCATGAAGGGGTCTCAAAGAGCTAAAAATAGAGCTACCAAGTGACTCAGCAATCCTGCTGCTGGGCGTGTTTACAAAAAACCAGAAACACGAAGTTGCAAAGATACCTGCACCCCAGTGTTCGTAACAACACTATTTACAGTTGTGAAGGCATGGAAATGACCTAAGTGTTCATCAACAGATGAACAGATAAAGAAGATGTGGGGTGTGTGTGTATATATATATTTATATATAATAGAATACCACTCAGGCATAAAAAAGAACAAAACTTTGCCATTTGCAGCTACATGAATGGACTTGGAGGACATTATGATAGGTGACAGACAGGAAGATAAATACTGTATAATATCACTTACATGTGGAATCTAAAAAATACAATAGACTAGTGACCGTAACGAAAAAGCAAACTCACAGATATAGCGAACAAACTGGCAGTTACCCAGTGGAGAGTGGGAAGGGCAATATAGGGGTAAGAAGCCGGAGGCACAAACTACTGGGTGTAAGACAGGCTCTTAGAGCCAATAATTTTGCAATTACTGTAAATGGAAAGCAACCTTTAAAAACTGTATCAAAATTAAAAATAAAAAGTTTTTAAGTGTTTGCTTCTCTAAGGAAACTCAGACAAGGAGAACTGACCACAGGAGAGAGAATCAGAGCTTGAGGCAGACCTTGCTCCAGCAGCATCGATCCAGACTGGCAGTCTGTCCTGAACTACAGCAGAGGTTTGGTTGGTAGAAGGGTTGGAATCTGAATCCAACTAAGCCCCAAAGTTCTTACCAATACGACTCTGGAGCAGAGCTGGGCCCCCTGGGATCCCGGGCCCCTGGATGGACTCGTTGGTGGCCAGGTCACCGTTACAGTCGTCTGCCGTTTCCTCCGGCTCCCAGCCCCCTTCCTCCCGCTCATCCACCTCCATGTCACTGTCCCCAAGCCGGGGGAGAGCCACAGTCTCTCCTGGGCCGTCCGAGGGTCTGATGGCCGTCCGAGCTCTGACCAGGGCCTCCAGTTCCTCATAGAAGGGGCAGGTCCCCGGCGGGTGGCTGCTCTTGGCTTTCCGGTAATTACGTAGGAGGTTTTTGACCCTGTAGCGACACTGCTCCAGCGTCCGTAGGAAGCCCCGTGCCCTCAGCCGTTCTGCAATGGCTCGGTACACCTGGCGGTTCTGGTGACAAGTCCGGAGCTTTTCAGAAAAAGGAGACTCACTCAAAATTGCCAGGAAAGCCTTGGTCTCCTCGTAGCTCCAGTGCACACCTGACACTTTCACATCCTCCACGGGCGCTGGGCAGCGCTCTTCCCAGGTCTTGCAGTCCCTCCAGGCCAATGCCTGAGCTGGTTTTGTTTCCTCAGGATCCAAGCTATAATCCGCAGGGTTCTTTTTTCCAGAATTTACAAGTCCTGGACCCCAAAACTCTGGTCCCTGCTCTTGCTTGGCAATGATGGTTGGTTTTGAAACCGGAACTCCTATACAAAAGGAAAAAGATCATGATTAAGTAGAAATGATCTGTCAAGCAAAGCATTTTGTCTAAAAAGTCGTTTATACATCATTTGACTCCAAGAAACTAATGAGAAATGTGCATGCTATTCCCTTAAAAGGACTGAAAGGAAAGGGAGAGGTCACTAGAGGTAACCTCCCCAGAAATATACTGACTTGCCTGCTTTATTTATTTGCTTTTTGGTTGGTATGATAAAATACATCATACAGAAGAGGGGCTGTTACTGGTCCACAGATGGGCACATACTCTAAATTAAGACCAATCAGAATAAACTTCATGGCTGGAAGGAAGGCTGTGTGTGCACATGTGTGTCTGGTTTGAGTTTCTCTTAGCTAGAAACTTGAGGTCTCAAATGCCACCAGCACCTACCTTTTGCACCTACACAAAATAGCTTTAACACAAAGCTAAGACAAAGGTTGGTGAGGGAGAGAAAAAGAAAAAACCCAGGTCTGCTGGGTGGTGTTGCCAAGCCAATCTGTACTGCGGTTGGAGCACGCCCTCCTCTGGACATCCAATACCATGATGTCAAAACACTTAGCCAGACTTAAAGGACAAGTGTCCCAAGAGCTCCTGACCCCAACAAATAGGAAGCCTTTAATTAAAATAAATATCTGAAGAAAACTAGATGAAAGAGTTTAGAGCGAAAGAGGCTTAAGGATTATCTAGTTCAGCATTTCCCAAAGGTTGTTCTTTGAAGACTATTTTCCCCAGAAATCACTGTTAAAAAAAAAAAAGGGCATGCTTTTCATCATGTATAAAAAGGACACACTGCCCAGCAGTAGCCAACAGCTCCGAGTGTCTCACTTTACTGCCCAGAGTCAGACGTGGCACCAACTCTCTGCCTGATTCCGCTCTCGTGTCTCACTCCCCTCTCACTGATCTTACACTCCACCGGGAAATGTTCATTATGGCCTGACTTCCCGTGAAGACGTGCCTACAGAGAAAGGGTCTGTGCTGGTCATAGGGGCTACAAGGATTTTGAGCTCTGTGATATTTCTTTGGCATTGTGATTTAAACACATCAATCTCCTGGGCTTAGTTCACTTGACTCTGCTATGAGAGATGGACCCTGTTTGATGCTGAAAAGACTGGGTTTCTTTTTTTTTAATTTTTTATCTTAAAAAAATAAAAAACATGAATCCGCCACGGGTGTACATGTGTTCCCCATCCTGAACCTTCCTCCCACCTCCCTCCCCATCCCATCCCTCTGGGTCATCCCAGTTGGGTTTCTTCTGGGCCAGCAGGCTGGGCGCAGTCCCAGGACGGGGGTGAGCACTGAGGATATGAGGATAATGAGCCCTGAGCAGGCAGGCTCTTGGCAGCCAGCCTGCCAGCCCAGAAATCCGCTCCCCACACTCTTTCCCTGCAGCCACCATGCTGGCCACAAAGAGCATGTCTTCTCGCCGGGTCTGAAATTCCAGAGACTTCTCAGAGCTACGAGCCTTAGAGAGTGAGGAAATGCGCCTTGGGAACTGAGTGTACCCAAACCCAACCATATCTCATCCAGAGAGCAAAACTTCCTTACCCAGGGACAAGCCATTCCCACAGTTGTCTCCTGGGGGGTCCATGAAGAATTCCTCCTCGGCGTGTCTGTCGGGGCCCAGGGCTTCCTGTGGAACATACAACAGAGGACCTCCAATGTCACTGACCTCTGAAAACAGCCTGGGAATCCTGCCAGGCCCCAGGAAGGACAATGGACACAGCAATAGCCTGTGTGAGGCCAGTCAGCAACGTCAGCTCGACCCAGGAGAGGCCCAATACACAGGGCAGGAGGGGCAGAACGGCAGGCCCCAAAGAAAGAAGAGGAGCTGGGGTCAGGGCACAGGAGAAGTCATGACGGGAAAGGAGGAGCAAAAGGTAGCTTACCTGAGACTCTGCGGTCACCTCCCAATCTCCGATGCTCCCCGTCTTTGGGAGAGCAGGGACTCGGGGAGTGAGGACAGCTGAGGAGGAGAAAGCATCTCTGAAACCCAAGTTCTGGTTCCCAAAAAGATCACCTCGCTCTCAGGTCCAGCTATCCTAAAGCCCAGCTTGGATCACACTGAGACTTCCACTGTAGCTAATGTGGATTCCTGCTTTCACTTTCCTTTGAGAGTTTCTGGCTGCTAAGCTGCCCCAGGAGAGATGTCAGCCCTGAACTCCTATGCTCACCAAACGGCCCCAGGCCCAGCCTGAGCCTGCTACAGGACTCAGCGACAGTGAGGCCTGCTAACACCAGTGGGAGTGTCATCTTCTTACTTCGCAGGGTGTCCACTGGACACGATTCTATCCCTTGCATTGAATTCTGCACATCCCTCCTGGGGCATTCTACCTTACCCCCACCCCTAAGCCCTCTTCTCAGATATTCCCTGACTCTTGGTACTCACCACTCTCCTTCAAGGGCTGTGCCACCATATTGGTGTCTAGATGCTTGGGAAGGTCAGGACACAAGTTCTTCACCCACTGCTTCTGGGACTGTTCCTCGGACCCGCAGCCCTGAGATTCCTTCATTGTCTTTAAGGACCTTGCATCTTGTGCACGCAGTTCCAGTTCCTACACACAGATGGCCAAAATTCCCAATCATAAGTTCAATAACTGGTAGGGCAGGGCATGTTCTTTACAGTTACAGCTGTGGTTCAGATGTAAACAGGCTCTTAAAAAAAAAAAAAAACCAAAGATGGCTTAAAGTGTGACAAAGTCATCAGACTGACTTCAGTAAACAATCCAGCATTTATACCACCAAAGTGGGATTGTCTGCTCAACTTTTTCCATAGGTACTTTCAACACTCACATGGTTCAAAAACAGAAAACATACAGAGATATAATTAGTGAAAATACCCCAAACTCCACCTGTCTCCATTCCACCTGTCCAGTATCTTCCCCAACTCCTCACCACAGGTAAACACTGTTTTTCTGCAGGCTTTCAGAGTTTCTTTATATACAAGCAACCATATAAATATATATTATTTTTCCTCATTTGGACATTAAAGGTAGCAACTATTATTATACAATGCCTTGATCCTTATTTTTTTTTATCCAAGATAATACTCACCTTTATCAAACTTTACTAATGAGTATGTCAAAAACTCACTCCAAAAACCTTTTGGCCAATCTGAAAACTCAAATTCACTCTCACAGAGAGGAATTTTATCTCTGAGAAAATGGGTTGTGGAAACAGTGTCAGACTTTATTTATTTTGGGCTGCAAAATCACTGCAGATGGTGATTGCAGCCATGAAATTAAAAGACGCTTACTCCTTGGAAGAAAAGTTATGATCAACCTAGACAGCATATTCAAAAGCAAAGACATTACTTTGCCAACTAAGGTCCGTCTAGTCAAGGCTATGGTTTTTCCAGTGGTCATGTATATGGATGTGAAAGTTGGACTGTGGAGAAGGCTGAGTGCCGAAGAATTGATGTTTTTGAACTGTGGTGTCGGAGAAGACTCTTGAGAGTCTCTTGGACTGCAAGGAGATCCAACCAGTCCATTCTGAAGGAGATCGGCCCTGGGATTTCTTTGGAAGGAATGATGCTAAAGCTGAAACTCCAGTACTTTGGCCACCTCATGCGAAGAGTTGACTCATTGGAAAAGACTTTCATGCTAAAAGGGATTGGGGGTAGGAGAAGAAGAGGATGACAGAGGATGAGATGGCTGGATGGCATCACGGACTCGATGGGCGTGAGTCTGAGTGAACTCCGGGAGTTGGTGATGGACAGGGAGGCCTGGCGTGCTGCGATTCATGGGGTCACAAAGAGTCGGACATGACTGAGCTACTGAACTGAACTGTGATCATCAAAAGCCATTCCCAATGAGGAGACCCACCAATGTTCTGTGACATTCTTAGAGAGAAAACACCTGCTTGTCAATGTTTTAAGAAAATAGTAACTTCATGTTCAAGATAAAAATAACTTTGTTATAGTTACAATCTTATAATCCACAGAAGTTCTAGGGACTAGACCCAACAATAACCCAACAATAATTTTAGAAAGAAGCAGACTCAAGTACCTATGGGGAGGCAAAAAATCAGGAGGATATTGATTGGGGTAAGGGTGAATTAAGAATTCATCAAATATGGGTCATAGATGCAATGGAATCCTGCTAAGTCACTTCAGTCGTGTCCAACTCTGTGCGACTCCATAGACAGCAGCCCACCAGGCTCCCCCATCCCTGAGATTCTCCAGGCAGGAACACTGGAGTGGGTTGCCATTTCCTTCTCCAATGCATGAAAGTGAAAAGTAAAAGGGAAGTCGCACAGTCGTGTCCGATGCTCAGCGACCGCATGGACTGCGGAGCCTTCCAGGCTCCTCCATCCACGGGATTTTCCAGGTAAGAGTACTGGAGTGGGGTGNAAAAAAAAAAAAAACCAAAGATGGCTTAAAGTGTGACAAAGTCATCAGACTGACTTCAGTAAACAATCCAGCATTTATACCACCAAAGTGGGATTGTCTGCTCAACTTTTTCCATAGGTACTTTCAACACTCACATGGTTCAAAAACAGAAAACATACAGAGATATAATTAGTGAAAATACCCCAAACTCCACCTGTCTCCATTCCACCTGTCCAGTATCTTCCCCAACTCCTCACCACAGGTAAACACTGTTTTTCTGCAGGCTTTCAGAGTTTCTTTATATACAAGCAACCATATAAATATATATTATTTTTCCTCATTTGGACATTAAAGGTAGCAACTATTATTATACAATGCCTTGATCCTTATTTTTTTTTATCCAAGATAATACTCACCTTTATCAAACTTTACTAATGAGTATGTCAAAAACTCACTCCAAAAACCTTTTGGCCAATCTGAAAACTCAAATTCACTCTCACAGAGAGGAATTTTATCTCTGAGAAAATGGGTTGTGGAAACAGTGTCAGACTTTATTTATTTTGGGCTGCAAAATCACTGCAGATGGTGATTGCAGCCATGAAATTAAAAGACGCTTACTCCTTGGAAGAAAAGTTATGATCAACCTAGACAGCATATTCAAAAGCAAAGACATTACTTTGCCAACTAAGGTCCGTCTAGTCAAGGCTATGGTTTTTCCAGTGGTCATGTATATGGATGTGAAAGTTGGACTGTGGAGAAGGCTGAGTGCCGAAGAATTGATGTTTTTGAACTGTGGTGTCGGAGAAGACTCTTGAGAGTCTCTTGGACTGCAAGGAGATCCAACCAGTCCATTCTGAAGGAGATCGGCCCTGGGATTTCTTTGGAAGGAATGATGCTAAAGCTGAAACTCCAGTACTTTGGCCACCTCATGCGAAGAGTTGACTCATTGGAAAAGACTTTCATGCTAAAAGGGATTGGGGGTAGGAGAAGAAGAGGATGACAGAGGATGAGATGGCTGGATGGCATCACGGACTCGATGGGCGTGAGTCTGAGTGAACTCCGGGAGTTGGTGATGGACAGGGAGGCCTGGCGTGCTGCGATTCATGGGGTCACAAAGAGTCGGACATGACTGAGCTACTGAACTGAACTGTGATCATCAAAAGCCATTCCCAATGAGGAGACCCACCAATGTTCTGTGACATTCTTAGAGAGAAAACACCTGCTTGTCAATGTTTTAAGAAAATAGTAACTTCATGTTCAAGATAAAAATAACTTTGTTATAGTTACAATCTTATAATCCACAGAAGTTCTAGGGACTAGACCCAACAATAACCCAACAATAATTTTAGAAAGAAGCAGACTCAAGTACCTATGGGGAGGCAAAAAATCAGGAGGATATTGATTGGGGTAAGGGTGAATTAAGAATTCATCAAATATGGGTCATAGATGCAATGGAATCCTGCTAAGTCACTTCAGTCGTGTCCAACTCTGTGCGACTCCATAGACAGCAGCCCACCAGGCTCCCCCATCCCTGAGATTCTCCAGGCAGGAACACTGGAGTGGGTTGCCATTTCCTTCTCCAATGCATGAAAGTGAAAAGTAAAAGGGAAGTCGCACAGTCGTGTCCGATGCTCAGCGACCGCATGGACTGCGGAGCCTTCCAGGCTCCTCCATCCACGGGATTTTCCAGGTAAGAGTACTGGAGTGGGGTGCCATTGCCTTCTCCAATGGAATCCTACTCGGTCATAAAAAAAAGAACAAAAGAATGCCATCTGCAGCAACACGGATGCATCCAGATATTACCACACTACGTGTAGCTAAGCCAGAAAGGGAAAAGCATATACCACACAGTATCACTTATGTGTGGAATCCAACACTATTGGACACGAATGAACCTCTCTGTAAAACAGAAAGGTCCACAAAAACAAAATTGGCGCAGCAAGGTTACATCAAGATGGTTTTGGTTGGTTGGCTCAGGCCATAGTAGCCTAAAGTTCTTGTTCTACAAGTACCAGCTTCGAAGCAGGATTCAAAATTTGTGTCGTAGCAAAATTTTATAAATTATTTTCACGGGCTTTCAGGGTCTCTTGCAAATTGTTGAAACTGTGAATGCTAAATCCGCAATACTTTCACATCCCTATCTCAGCTCTACCCTTTCTATAAATCTGGACAAGTTACTTAACTGAGTCTGTTGAACTATTTGAAAATGGCCATGTCAGCAGTACCTACCTTATGGGGTACCTTACTGGCTAGCTGGGTTGATTAGCTAAGGAATACACACAGAAAGCTTAGAAGAGTGTCTGAGGCACAGTGAATGCTCAATAAATGTCAGTTAATATTTCATTTGAGCCTCATGACTCAGAGGTATTTCAATTCCTGTGGTTTGCAGGTACGGCATCTGCCACATAGTAGAAAGAACAATGAACTTGGAACCTCAGGATCTGGGTTCAGGTTCTGGCTTATACTGACTGAGCCTCTTGAGCCTTGACTTCGGGGGCCTTAGTTTAATCCGTAAGATGAGGACAATGGTGTTATTTCTGTCTACCTACATTCCTGCTGTAAACTAAAGAGATCACATTCTTAAAAAAGATTCTAAGTATAAAACACAACACAAATTAATGTACTGTGACTATGGGGCTGGGAGGCAGCTTAGAGCAATGGCTACAGATGCTGAGTATAGAATCAGACTGCCTGAATTCAAATCCTGCCTCTCTAGAGGCCAGGGACCTTGATCCAATGACCTTTCTTCATTTTCCTCATGGGTAAAACTAGGATAAACAGCACTGGCATCATTTAACTGCTGAAGGATGAAATAAGCAGATACATGGAAAACACTGAGAACAGTGCCCGGGATATAGCGGTGTTCAGTACACATCAGATGACTGATACCATTTTACTGGGGTTTTGGCCATTACCCCCTGGAAGCAGCCCCACTGCCTCCCAGGCCTGCTCCTTGGAGAGCAGGCTCCTTGACTCACCCGCTGCCCCGCAGCCCGGGCCTCGCGCTGCCAGTCCTCCACGAGGGCCACCGCCTCCTCGCCGCTCTCGGGGTGGCGGGCCTGCACCCAGGCCTGGACCTCCCGGGGCAAGATGGTCAAGAACTGCTCCAGCACCAGCAGCTCCAGGATCTGCTCTTTGAGGCGGATCTCCGGCCTCAGCCAGTGACAGCAGAGCGCCCAGAGCTGGCTGAAGGCCTCGTGGGGCCCTGCTGCCTCCCTGTACTGGAACTGCCTGAAGCGCTGGCGGGAAGCCTCGGGGCCAGGGACGGGATCGCGGTCCTTCTTGGGCTGGGAGACTGGCGTCCAGGAGTCCTCCTCCAGCTTCACAACCACAAGTTCTTCGGGCTCTTGTTGCAGGGAGGCCCGGGCTTCTAGGGCTACGGCCATGGTCTCTCCTGGACGTCTCCCTTCAGCTGGGCTCTCCATGTCCAGTGTCTTCCTGCATCTGCAGTGTGTCCTCAAGGGGCTCTCGGGGGAGGAAGGGCTCCCCCTGCTCTGAAGGCAAAAAGACGAGGGACGGTATGAACAAGAAGATTAGGAGCCTCAGCTTCCCCACTCCCACACTCCACAAAACCTCCCACTGCTTTGCATGGGGCGGGGCTACTAAGAAATGCCCTCTCCCAAATCAGGAAGTTAGCCTACAGTCTGCGCCTAAAACCAGCAGCCAGCGACCTCAGAGGAAAACCACACAATACAAAATCCTCTGGGACACCCTAAGCGTCTTAGCTGGGCGTCCAGGCTGGCGTGCTTGGTCCCCACCCAGCCTTCCTCCCGCCACACGTGTCCCAAGTCCAGCCTCGCCTCCAGCTAGGTTCCAAATGTCTCCCCCCCGCCACGTAAGGTCTTTCTTCCTGAGCCATAAGCTTTCCTCTCTGGGTGCTCTCTTTGCAAAACCCCTCACTCTACACTCCCCCTTGGTCATCCCACGCATTTGCCATTTTTCACCACCTCTAAACTGATGACTCCCTAAACTCCAGCCAGGACCTGTCTCCAGACCCCAAAGTCCAACCACCTACAAGGCATTTCCATCTGACTCTCATAAGCACCTCCAACTCAAATTTAGTCAAAAACTAAATTCATCATTTTCCCTGCAAACCTGTTCCCTCTGGAACTCTCTATCGAGCAAAGGCACCACCTTTCAATAAGGTACTCATGCCAGAAACGTGATTATCATCTTTTTCCAAGATCCCTCACATCCATTCATTGCCAAGCTGGGTCTACTTGGCGTTCTCAGCCCTTCCACACAGACAGTGAGTGGCTAGGAAGAGGACTCATGGCCACCTGGCAGCCTCCTGCTTGTCCTTCAGCTACCAGCTCAAAGTTCCCTCATCTGTTAAAAGAGTTTCTTGACACATTCTTGTCATGCCCAGCCCCCTTCCCTGCTCTCCAAAATTCAACTCCCCGCATCCTGGGTTCCCAAAGCACTTGGCAAGTACTTCTAACAGGTGTTACCTGACACTACTGTAGTTACCTGTTCTTACATCTGACAGCCCCATCTGACTGTATTGCTAGGGCCACTGCTGCACCTTACCCATTTCTGTATCCACAGTGCCCAATCTAGACTCTGATAAATAGCAGGACCCACTGGAAGCTTTGCCTTTTATGAAAATAGTAAATCAAGTATACCAAAAACCTAATGGGCTATGGAAGATACATAATTTATATTGAGCTAAAGGATTAACCTTTCATGAAATTTCTCTTAAGCTTTTTTTAAAAATATGGTCCATTTTTAGTCTTTTATTGAATTTGTTACTATATTGTTCCTGTTTTATGTTTTTGGGGTTTTGGTGTGTTTTTTTTTCTTTTTTCGGTTGTGAGGCATGTGGGAGCTCAGCTCTCTGACCAGGGATTGAACTCGCAATCCCTGCATTGGAAGATGAAGTCCCAACCACCGGACCGCCAGGGAAGTCACTAAATGTCTTTTTAAACCACAGCCTTAAACATGCCCTAGTCCAAACACATTTGCAGCACTGTCTCACATGAAGACTCATTCACTAAGTTGTATGTAGAGTCCCACTACGAGCCCCGCACTATACTGAGAGCTGGAGCACCAACTGTGACATGACAGACTTCACCTTCATCAAAGTTACCATCTACTGAGAGAGAGAGTTGATAAGCAAGCAAAGCATATGCTCCTGCACAGAGCAAACATTAACAAAAACAGGCACTTAGTAGTCCCACCGGAGAAGGCAATGTTACCCCACTCCAGTACTCTTGCCTGGAAAATCCCATGGACAGAGAAGCCTGGTAGGCTGCAGTCCATGGGGTCGCCAAGAGTCGGACACGGCTGAGCGACTTCACTTTCACTTTTCACTTTCTTACACTGGAGAAGGAAATGGCAACCCACTCCAGTATTCTTGCCTGGAGAATCCCATGGATGGGGGAGCCTGGTGGGCTGCAGTCTATGGGGTCGCACAGAGTCGGACACGACTGAAGTGACTTAGCAGTAACAGTAGCAGTAGTCCCNCTTCACTTTCACTTTTCACTTTCTTACACTGGAGAAGGAAATGGCAACCCACTCCAGTATTCTTGCCTGGAGAATCCCATGGATGGGGGAGCCTGGTGGGCTGCAGTCTATGGGGTCGCACAGAGTCGGACACGACTGAAGTGACTTAGCAGTAACAGTAGCAGTAGTCCCACCAGACCCAGTCTGATGACACATATTTTTCTTCTGGGAAGATGTGAAAGTTGCAAAGGTTAGTTTTCAACAAAATCTGAAAGATTTTTCTTCTACTCTCTTATCTGCTACTCTCTTAGATATGACACGGAGAAGGCAGTGGCACCCCACTCCAGTACTCTTGCCTGGAAAATCACATGGACCGAGGAGCCTGGTAGGCTGCAGTCCATGGAGTCACTAAGAGTCGGACATGGCTGAGCGACTTCACTTTCACTTTTCACTTTCATGCACTGGAGAAGGAAATGGCAACCCACTCCAGTGTTCTTGCCTGGAGAATCCCAGGGACGGGGGAGCCTGGTGGGCTGCCATCTCTGGGGTCACAGAGAGTCAGACACGACTCAAATGACTTAGCAGCAGCAGCAACTTAGATATGAAGAGCAGTCTAGCCACAGAGGGAGGTCAACACAGTCAGGAAAGCAGCCTCCCCACAGAGTGAACAGAGGAAAAATGGACACAGACCCTCCTCAGTCCTGAGACTACCAGAAATATCGGGGGCTCACAGGGGTCAGCAACCTCAAAGAGCATCCATTTTATGAGTGCCCATGGGGTGCCAGGCTTGGTGCAAAGTGTTCTACATTCAAGATCTCACTGAATCTTCCAGGCAAGCAGCTGAAGGGTCATTAATGTTGGGTTGCCTTATACTGACCTGTAAGTTACACACTTTACTTACAAACACCAGAAAGAGAATGAAAAGACATAGTTTAAATCTCGCAACCAGTCCCGTCACTATGCACCTATTCCAGAGCACGTGGCGATGATCCTCGGGACACTGCGGGTCCCCAGGGTGGCTGAGCTGCCCCAAGCCTCCCTCTCCACTGACAGTGAGCAGTGTCTTTCATACAGTGTGGTCCCTAAGCACAAGCTAACTCTTTCATCTAACGTTCAACCAAGAAAACCTGGCTGTGATATCAGCTTACTGAGAGACAGTGTGTTGGCTAAGAAATGGCTCCCTGCCAAAAAGGATTTTCAAGCTGACTGTGATTTTTGGCTAAATATGATTTTCACCTTCTATGTTGACTTTACTATACCATTATCCTTGTAATGTATGGTTTCACTACATCCCCAATTTACATATAAGGAACTGAGCTTCTGTGAAGATTTGTGTGAGGCTCCACAACCAGCAAGTGGCAGAGTTGAGATCTGAGTTCATTTTCTCCAGTCACTTCTCCTAACCATTCCACAGTTGAGCCAGTCATCCAAACCCCTGAGAAGACGGTATGGAGAGTGGAGAGAGCATGAAGACAGGAGTGAGCAGATCGGGGTACCAGCTCCACTCCTGCCTTTTACCAGCTGCGTGATTTGGGCAGGTCACATGGCCTTGGCAGCCACCTAGCAGACTGCAGCAGCCAGACTCATCGGGTGCCCCAGGCTCCCCAACTAGTAAGAGAGTGCATAGCAAAGGACAGGAAGACTAGAATCAGTGGCTGCAAATGTAAGTGGCATGGGGTCAGGCAATGTAAATGAGCGCATTGATGGAGCAGGGACTGCAGCCAACTACAGAGTACCAGAACACAACTGGCCCCATGTTCACAGGCCTTCCAGCTTTTCTCAGAGGAGCCAGAACTCCGGATTCCTAAATGTTGGCAACCAACTCAAAACTGATTCAAACACTATGAGGATTAACTAGAGCGTGACGGTAGGCTTCATTCAGCATGGGCTGTTACCCTGCCATCTTTCAGCTAAATGATCTCAAAGGTCTCTTCCAGTAGCCAGGAAGATTTAGAAAGGGTACAGAGTCCCTCAGCAATGAAGGATGTGTCATCAGAGCCAGGCTCCCTTTATAAACCCAGGGGAGCAGGGACGCATCCCAGCTCCTCGAGTGTGCACACAGACATGGGGAGTGGTGTCATCCCAGTGAATGGCAGGCTGCAAGAGAAGATGTGCCCCAGTCTCCTGGGAAAGGCCAAGACTAGTCTGTGACCTCCAAAGAGAAAGAAACTAGGATCCCGACGTCCATCAAGCTCACTTGGCTGACTGTCCAGGCTACTGCTTAGAGCAGCCCAAGCTTACATGTAAGGACTTAAACCAGGGACAGCAAACAGGTTTCACTTAAAGCACCAACTACAGTTAACTGTGCTAAGGACTCTGCACCCACTGTGAACATGTACTGTGACCAATGAGTTGTGATGGCCAGAAAGAGGAGGCGGAGAAGGAGCACGCATTCTGTCCATTTGCCGCCTCTGGTTTAAAGTCCCACAGGCACTGAATCAGCTGCCAGCAAAGACAACCCTGACAGAAGACTAAAGCGCACAGCCCCTGGAAATCCACTAGAAGCAGCAGTCTTCAAGCTTGGGACAGCAATGCTCACCCTGGACAGTCTTTATTCACACACTCAAGCATTTACTGATTTACTTGATTTACATTAAGTACTTACTACTCTGGGCTGGGCAATGGGGAAATGGAGGTGATGCAGAAACTGCTCCTGTCCTGAAGATACTCACAGTATAGTGGAAGCAACAACAGCAACAGAAAACTCACAGATAATTATTATCAAATGTGGTAAATGCAATAAAAGAGGACTGTGGGAGCTGGCTTGAGGGGGTGACTTAAATGAAGAAAGTAACATTTGATTTGGTTCTAGAAAAAAAAAAAAGACTGAGTCTCTGAGCAGAGATTGGGGGGAATGTGTATTCTGAGCAGCGAGAACAGCATGTATATGGTGGAAAATCAAACAGCCTCCCCAAGATACGGTGATAACCATGCCAGCAGGAAGACTAGGATGGAAAAGGAGTTCACGAAGGATCTTGAATGTCAGGCTAAATTATCCGGACTTAATTCCATAGGTGATGGGAGTTAATGAAGGTTTTTAAGTAGAATGCCTAATCTGATTTGGTTCAGCAGATCACAGCAGCTATAACATGTCTGTCCAACCTGTGAAGGTGACCAAGTGTAGGTTTCAACAAAATCCCTAACAAGGAAATACTCAAGATACATTCAGGAAATTAAAAGATCTGAAGGTCCCTGGATGTGGAAGAATGCAAGGGGAATCAGAGGGCACCTGGGTAAAGGGGATGCTGGTACATTCACTTCCATCGGGCAGAAGGAAAGCGGTGCAGGTTGAGCGCAGAGCACAAGAGCCATCCCCACCCTCTGGGTTCCAGAGGTCATGACCATCAGAGAAAGTGTATGGGGGNTGGAACTCTCTTGCTTTTTCCATGATCCAGCAGATGTTGGCAATTTAATCTCTGGTTCCTCTGCCTTTTCTAAAACCAGCTTGAACATCAGGGAGTTCACGGTTCACGTATTGCTGAAGCCTGGCTTGGAGAATTTTGAGCATTATTTTACTAGCATGTGAGATGAGGGAGGGAGGGTCTAATACTATACAATATTACTAAAGCTTTATGGCTAAAATGCAGGCAGTCTAGCTTCAGAATAAAGTGAAATTTAAAGAAAGATAGATCCGACCATATAGTACATAGAACTCTGCTCAATGTTATGTGGCCGTTTGGATAGGAAGGGAGTTTGGGGCAGAATGAATGGATGTACGTGTATGTATGACTGAATCCCTTTGCTACCCACCTGAAACTATCACAACATTGTTAATCGACTATATTTTTATAAAATAAAAAGGTTTTCTTTTTAAAAAGTCACAGTTAAGCTTGCTTCCTCCTGCTGCTCTCTGCTGTCTGACACAATAAGTCTTAAGACTTCTTCTGAAGTCTTCAACCTAGAAGAAGTTCAGTTCAATCGCTCAGTTGTGTCCAATTCTTTGTGACCCCATGGACTGCAGCACACCAGGAACTTAGAAGAAGGTCCTCACCAAATCCAACCATGCTGGCACCCTGATCTTGGTTGGACTTCCAGCCTTCAGAACTATGAGAGAGAAATTTCTGTTTATAGCCAAAAAAAAAAAACCAGAAAGTTTTTTAATGATAAAATTATGATTATTTCTTCCTTTGTGTAAAATGGTGATAATATTTTCTTCTTCTTTCTCGAATTCAGGTATGTGAGAATATAAAGACAGGTTTATAATAGACATTAAATGTCCAATAATAAGGGGATGAATAAATATGGAACATTTAGATGATGAAGGACTGTAGAGTAATTAATTAGGCTTGACACTGCAGATGGTGACTGCAGCCATGAAATTAAAAGACGGTTACTCCTTGGAAGAAAAGTTATGAGCAACCTAGACAGCATATTGAAAAGCAGAGACATCACTTTGCCGACTAAGGTCCGTCTAGTCAAGGCTATGGTTTTTCCTGTGGTCATGTATGGATGTGAGAGTTGGACTGTGAAGAAATCTGAGCACCGAAGAATTGATGCTTTTGAACTGTGGTGTTGGAGAAGACTCTTGAGAGTCCCTTGGACTGCAAGGAGATCCAGCCAGTCCATTCTGAAGGAGATCAATCCTGGGATTTCTTTGGAAGGACTGATGCTAAAGCTGAAACTCCAGTACTTTGGCCACCTCATGCGAAGTGTTGACTCATTGGAAAAGACTCTGATGCTGGGTGGGATTGGGAACAGGAGGAGAAGGGGACGACAGAGGATGATATGGCTGGATGGCATCACTGACTCAATGGTCGTGAGTCTGAGTGAACTCCAGGAGTTGGTGATGGACAGGGAGGCCTGGCGTGCTGTGATTCATGGGATCACAAAGAGTCGGACACGACTGAGTGACTGAACTGAAGTCTATATATATCTTGACATGTATAGATCAAAAAGAAATAGAAATTTTAACACTTTCTTCCAAAGCTCCAGTGGCTCACCTTGTGCACCCTCCTTTGAAGACCACTGCTCAAGAGGTTCCCAGACCTGTGAGGGCAGTGTGATCAGTGCTTGGAGAAAAGGAAATGCAGGAAATTGTGAGAACCCAGAGGCAGCAGCTTATCTATGTTGGGAGATCAAGATAATTTCCAGTTATGGCTGAACTAAATCTTAAAGGATACTTATAGATTACTTTGGGGCTTCCCTGATGGTTCAGACAGTAAAGAATCTGCCTGAAATTATGGAGACCCAGGGTTCAATCCCGGGGTCGGGAAAATCCCCTGGAGAAGGGAATGACTACCCACTCCAGTATTCTTGTTTGGAGAATTCCAAGGACAGAGGAGCCTGGGGGGCTGTGGTCCGCGGGGTTGCAAAGAGTCTAACTGGACTGAGCAACTAACACTTTTACTTTCCTCCCCAGAGGAAGGAAATTGGAGGAAAGGGTGTTCTTGAATGAAGGAACAGCATAACTACAAGCTGTTTAGCATGGCTGGAGCCCAGAGTGTCAAGCGGGCGGGCTCCCCATCCCAGTGTTGCTATGAGGCTCACAGATGATAGAAATGACTGTGCCTTCACGCTCGTGTGGAGGGAACAGGCCAGCAGCCTAGCCTTTTGGTTCTCAGCTGCCAATTCCTCTAAAACCCAGATGGCAAGGGGGACCCGTTTGCTCCCTGAAGACCGAGCTGAACTTGGCCTGGACCCCACTCCACAGCTTATGAGTGCCCTCCTTCCTTCCCATACTCTCCATCAATCCCCAACGTTAGTTTCTCTCTCAGCTATGGTTTCCGTGACCGTAGCCCCTTTGCTCTCTGCCTCATGTGGGTTTCCATCAAAAAGAAAACATCCAGTTAAGCCAAGAATTTCATGGATTTAATAGATTTACTGAGGATTTGGAGATGTTGAGATCATATCACATACAGCACCTGCCATCTCCCAAATCTCCTGATGGAGCCTTCTCAAAGCTTGTGTCCTCAAAGCCACAGGTAGCTCCTCCCTGCACACACAGCACCCTGGCCTCTCACCAGAAGTCAAGGTCAGTGTCAAGCACCCACACATATCCACGACCACCCTGCGAGGCTGACTTGCGTTTCCTCTTCCCATCCTCCAGCACACGTGCTCCCGCGCTAGCCCAGCCGGGCTCCCCACGCTGCTCCCCAGCCAAGCCCAGAGCTCATCCTTTCTTTCGTCTGCCTTGGCCCACCCTGTAGCAATCTCCTCTGTGGAGCAGCCAGGCCAGCCTACGGCCGCAGGGGAGCTGATGGCAGAAGACAGATGGGCTCCGGGAAGACCAGCAGCAGCCCCGGGCATTGGGGGCTGCCAGCAGGAGGGAGGCGGCCGGGAGAAGCTCCAGGCAGTAGCGTGGGTATGCAGGGCCTGGCAACTCATAGAATGTGACCTGGCTCCCTGCCATGCTCTCTGCCAACTTGTCAGCCACATCTTTGTCTGGCTCAAAATCCTCCCCCAGGGAGGCAGAAGCACAGCCCCCAGCCCACCGGAGGGCAGCCCTCCAGGGTTAACAGCAGGTCCCAATCACCCAGCTCTGGTCTTGCCTGCTGTGGGACACAAACACATCATAAAGGAACCTCTTGCCTTCACACCTCCAACTTCTCAGACCCTGAAGCCAGCCCCTGATCAAGGCCTAGAGATGGAGCTCCTGGTTTCCTGTAGGAAGTACAAAGAGAGGAGCAGAAGCAGCAGACAGACCTGCCTAAAAAGGAGTTCCAAGTCCAAAGTCTCGGGGCAGTGACTCCAGAGAAAGGGGAAAACAGGATTCTTGGAGAAGCCCCAGCTTTCCACTGGTGTGATACTGTGTGCATGCGTGTTTGGGCAGACCACTCAAGCCAGGGCCCCAGGCATTGGCACACCAGCAAGCCAAGGACACACTCAGAATACACGTGTACTGGGCCACCTGGGGACTTTGCTCCTGGAGGCTGTCACCTGGCTTGAGGCCTGTCTCCCACTTTAGCACTAAGACCTGGAGACTGCCCAAGCCCTGGACAGTGTCTCCAACCCCACTTTGACCAGAAGCAGCACCTTGAGCCTCACCCATCAGCTCCTCAAGCCACACTGGGTGGGGCCTGCAGCTTTTGCTTCTGTAGGCTAGCCAGTCCTGAGATGCAGCAGGGCCTGGGGCTATGTCCATCCTCCCTTACCCTGGGGGAGCTGCCAGAGAAAATGACTGGGGGTATCCTGGAACCAGATGGCCTAAAGCTATCTCCAAGCAGGGAGAGTTGACAAAGGGCAAGGAAGACCTTGGTGACCATCCAGGCACCCAGCTGCAGTCCCCGCCTGTTAGAGTCAAGATCTGCCAAGACTAGAAAGATATTAGAAGCCAGCTTCCCAGTCTTTCTGACTGAGACCTCGTGAAACTCCAAGCTAGTCAAGCTCATGGGCAGGGAAATCAGTACCCCAGAAGAGCCAGAGAGGGGCTGCAGGCTCAAGGTGTGCAGATGTGCTGGACCCTAGAAGCCCCAGGTGGGCTCAGCAACATTCAGATATTCGGCAGGTTTAAGGTAGTCAGTGTAAGCAGCAGAGCCAACCAGCCTCACCAGAAAGTGTTAGTAGTTCAATCATGTCCGACTCTTTATGACCCCATGGACTGTAGCTCACCAGGCTCCTCTGTCCATGAGATTCTCCAGGCAAGAACACTGGAGTGGGTTGCCATGCCACTCCCTTCTCCAGGAGATCTTCCTGACCCAAGGATCGAACCCAGGTCTCCTGGGTTGCTGGCAGATTATTTACCACTGAGCCATCAGGGAAGACCTACCCAGGGCTACCAGTAAATTCTTGGCCAAGTTCAGCCTCCTTAAGCCTTGGAATGCCTGGCCCACCAGACAAATTAGCTGGTTTTCCTTAAGCCTTGGAATGCCTGGCCCTTCAGACAAATTAGCTGGTTTCCCCGAAGTAGCTGGAGCAAATGGGAAAGGTGGCTGGGGATAGAAAATGCAGCCCTTGTTGGATGAGGCCAGGGCCTGCAGTCCTGACACAGCCCTGCCTTGTTTGTGCCCACCATGGCACTTGCTCAGGTTCAGCTTCTGAAGGTTGGGCACAGCAGCCAGGACACCTGGCGACAGGTCAATCAGGCCACTGCTTGTCAGGCTCAGGCTTTTTAGGCCATGGCAGGAAGCCACAGCCTCCAGCGCTGTGTGCCCTACCAGGGGGGATGCCAAATTCAGCTCCTGCAGCTGCAAGGGGGGCAGCTCGGCCGTGTCAGTGCTGATCACAGACAGCGTGTCCAGGTCCTGCAGCCCCAATCCTCTCCTGCAGCTACTCTCACCTTCATACAGGCCAGACGCAGAGTCCCCAGCTTGAGCCCCTGGAGGGCCCCGGGACTGGCCGTCTTCAGCCAACAGTTGAATGACAGCTCTGACATCACTGGGGGCCAGGCATCACCTGAGGAGGGGCCAAGCACTGAGTCTGGGAATATGTCAAGCCGCTCCCCCACACTCCGAAGGCAACTGGACTTGACCCTCAGCTGCCATAGACTGGGAGGCAACCAGAAGCCCATGTTCCCATCCAGGCAGGGGCCCAAGAAAAAGAGGTGCTGGAGGAAGCTTAGGTTGCCATCAGGGAGTAGGAAATCTGTATAGAGCCCTATGAAGAAGAGCTGTCCCAAGCCACTGAGAGCTCCAAGCAGAAGCTGAGGAGATGTAGACTCAGGGCCAGGACCCTGAGTCCAGAGAGGTGGGAGAAGGCATTCGGGCCCAGAATGGAAGTGGAACTGGCAAGACAGCGCCTCCATGCTCTGGGGCACAACCTCCAGGGCCCATGGCAGGTTGGTCACCGAGGAGCATGCAGCAAGGAGGGGCAGGCTGGAGTCCCAACGGGGCAGATCAGGAAGAAGCAGGAGATCAGAGGCAACTAGAAGCCTTTAGTCACCAGGCAATCAGAAGTCATCCAGCCTGTGGTCATAGGAAGGGGCAGGAGGAGACCAGGCAACAGCAAGTGCCACCCAGCTCAGCATCAAGCCTGGTCCACCAAGTAAACAGAATCAGAATCCTCCCATTTCTGCTCCCTTACCATTTCCAGAGAGGAACCCAGACCCCATCTCCACCCCATGCACACATACATACACAATACTCCTAACGCCCCACGGGATACACACCCTGCAATATACCCAGAAGGGCCTGGAAGCAAGGTCAGAGGGCACAGTGCTTTCAAGCTGAAGAACTGCTGCAAGGGTGGAGCCAGACTCAGAGGTGCTTAGAGCTGAGGACCCAAGGGTCAGGAAAGATACCTAGTGGGAGGTGGGACCTAGGTCTCTGTTCCCTGTTGAGAGGAAGCAGGTAGTGTTTGTGAGGACAAGGCATGGGGTCAGAGGTCCAGGGTCTCTCTCTGCTGTTGTCCTGGGCAGCGTACCCCTCACCCCAGGCTTCAGTTTCCTTATCTGTAAGCCAACTTGTTTAGCAACTGATCCTTCAGTTCAGTTCAGTTCAGTCGCTCAGTCATGTCCGACTCTTTGCAACCCCATGAACTGCCACCCGAGGCCAGAGGTGGCAGCCAGGAGGAGCAGCCCCACGTCCAGGGAGCAGTGGCTGTGCGGGCACAGGAAGGCCTAGAGGCGCTTTCCCACGTTCAAGGTCAGGAGAGGCAGCGGTGAGGAGATACCCCTCGTCCAAGGTAAGGAGCAGCAGCTGCGCTTTGCTGGAGCAGCCATGAAGAGATATCTCACGTCCAAGGTAAGAGAAACCCAAGTATGATGGTAGGTGTTGCAAGAGGGCATCAGAGGGCAGACACACTGAAACCACAATCACAGAAAACTAGTCAATCTAATCACGCTAGGACCACACCCTTGTCTAATTCAATGAAACTAAGCCAGGCCCATGGGGCCACCCAAGACGGGTGGGTCATGGTGGAGAGGTCTGACAGAATGTGGTCCGCTGGAGAAGGGAATGGCAAATCACTTCAGTATTCTTGCCTTGAGAACCCCATGAACAGTATGAAAAGGCAAAATGATAGGATACTGAAACAGGAACTCCCCAGGTCAGTAGGTGCCCAATATGCTCTGGAGATAGTGGAGAAATAACTGATCCTTAGACTCAATAAAATGCAGTCATGTAACTATTTTCAACTAATTTTTCTCTTCTTTCCTTCATATTATCTAATAAATGTGTTGGGATGGTCAATTTTACAATTTATTGCTCAGATTATAGAATGTTGAGACAAAAGAGTGATTGTCAGAGGGGTGACCATCACGCACCCAGACTGTGGACATGCAACTAAATACAGTTCAGTCCAGTTCAGTCACTCAGACGTGTCTGACTCTTTGTGACCCTATGAATCACAGCACGCCAGGCCTCCCTGTCAATCACCAACTCCCGGAGTTCACCGAAACTCATATCCATCAATTCAGTGATGCCATCCAGCCATCTCATCTAAACACAGTTACTGATGAGAATTAGGCTGAATCCTTTGAAGATGATTGGAATATATTGCCAATTTATTTTTAAATGATGGGTTGTGTTACAGTAGAAGCTTTATTGGAAGCTTCCTTTTAAAGTGTAAGTATTGGGGAAAAGAGTTAGGTCAGTGGACAAGCAAAGAGGTAGATATTTGTGGGCATTTATTATTCATCTTGCACCTGAATTCCATTCCTGGGCCTGTTTGGTAACCATGTCCACTGGCCTTTAGTGCTCCTGCTTAGAGTCTGCCACCCTCGGATCCTGGTAGCCTTATTGAGATCAGGGAACCCACTTTAACACAGCATCCAATGACTATCCTCGGCCTTACAGAGAATAGCCATGACAGTGGTTTTCAAAACTGACAGCGTTTCCCTCACTCATGTATTTCTCGCGGCTTCCCTGATTGCCTGCAATGCAGGAGACTCCAGTTCGATTCCTGGGTCAGGAAGATCTGATGGAGAAGAGGTAGGCTACCCATTCCAGTATTTTGGGGCTTCCCTGGTGGCTCAGCTGCTAAAGAATCCACCTGCAACGTAGGAGACCTGGGTTTAATCCCTGGGTTGGGAAGATGCCCTGGAGAAGGGAAAGGCTACCGCCTCCAGTATTCTGGCCTCGAACACTCTGGAACCATTTGAGAAATACAGTTCATGAATGGGGAAAATATTGAACATGAAAATGTCTTCAGTATTCCAATATCCCTTCTCCAAACTCTATTTTATGCCAACAAATTTGTGACACCTTATCTTTGTTTAGTGGACACTCTTTGGTCCAAGACTCAGCCAACCAACCAAGCAAACAATTGGAACTCTTCTGGCTACTCAAAATAACCTCTTGAAATAAGGATCTCTGGTCAATGTATCCTCTCTCAGGGTCTATTTCCACATGTGTTCTTCAGACTTTGCCAACACAGATGCACAAAGCTTTACCCTCATTTGCCTCTCCTCTTGGGTTTGACTTTGTAATTGCCTTCCAAGTTCACTGGAATCTGAGAGTAGTTACATATCTCCAGACTGCAGGAAAAGACGGCTTCCCATTTGCATCGTGTCTGAACGTGTTCCTCCGACCCTTTCCTCTCCTTCCCCTCCTCTGTCCCATGTCACAGGTAAGCTGTTAAAGTAAGTTACAGTTTCTGACTTCTGTGTAAGAGGTTGGAGGGCAGGCGTAAGGGAGAAGCTGGGATGACTTTCCCCCTCCTGCTCTGCTTTGGTATTACCACCAGCAGCAGCTGCAACTCTTCCGTGAAGCCAACTCCAACAGAGCTGCTATGGTTCTGGCTTCCCACTGTTTGACTCGGGGTGCTAGGCCCCAGGAAGACACCTCTTCCCCTAGTTCTGCCTCTGCAAGAAATGTGAGATTTTTCAATCATGGTCATTAAAACTCCTTAGCTTTCAGATGAACACTTGAGCCTGCTGCCGCTGCTGCTAAGTTGCATCAGTTGTGTCCGACTCTGTGCGACCCCATAGATGGCAGCCCACCAGGCTCCCCCGTCCCTGGGATTCTCCAGGCAAGAACACTGGAGTGGGTTGCCATTTCCTTCTCCAATGCATGAAAGTGAAAAGTGAAAGTGAAGTCACTGAGTCGTGTCAGAGTCTCAGCGACCCCATGGACTGCGGCCCACCAGGCTCCTCCATCCATGGGATTTTCCAGGCAAGAGTATCGGAGTGGGGTGCCATTGCCTTCTCCAACACTTGAGCCTAGTAATTAGTAAATGAGCTTGAAGTCCCTGCCCCTCATGCTGCTCTCTAGAATGGCCATCAGCCTCTTAGAGCCTTGCTTCCAACAGGCACTTCATTTTATTCGACTGGAAGTTTTCATTTAGCTGACTGTTTCACCAGCCTATGTCTGATCTGTCAGAGTTCCATTGCTTAAAGCTGCATGTTCAGACTTACCTGGTGGCCCACTGGTTGAGAGTCTGCCTGCCTATGCAGAGGACATGGGTTCGATCCCTGGTCTAGGAAAATTTCACCTTGCAGCTGCAACTACTGAAGCCCCCACACTCAAGGACCCGTCCGCTGCCACTAGAGGGTAGCCCCACTCGCTGCACTGGAGAAAGCCCACGCACAGCAACGAAGACCCAGTGCTGCCCAAAATTAACTACCTGATCATTTTTTAAAAGCTGGATTTTCACTGCCCTTAATCCCAACAGGCCCAAATAATCCGTCCTTAGATTCTTCCTTTCCTGAGGGTCTGTTGTCTACACCCACTCCTTTTATACCCCTCTACACCAGTCAGGCTTAAATTATATGCAATAGAAACTGACTTTAATTGGTTAAAGCAGAAAAGAAATTTAGGAAAGGATTTGGGGTAGTTCATGGACTCTTTAGAAGGGAGCTTGAAAACTGGACTCAGGGCCACTCCCATTACCAAAAAGGCATTTTGCTCCAATCTTACTTTTTAATGTCACTACTTCATGATTCCCTGGTGGCTCCGCTGGTAAAGAATCCACCTGCAATGCGGGAGAGCTGGGTTTGATCCCTGGGTTGGGAAGATCCCCTGGAGAAGGGAAAGGCTACCCACTCCAGTATTCTGGCCTGGAGAATTTCATGGACTGTATAGTCCATGGGTCGCAAAGAGTTGGACGCAACTGAGTGACTTTCACTTTCACCTTATGATTTAAAATCGGATTTAGCTGATTGGTAATTCTAGTCCGTGAGACTACACTGCAGTTCAAGGGAGGTTGAGATGCAAGCCACTGGTATTTTTTGTCTTGCTAGTGGGAAGCAGGCCCTACCTCCCTGTGGATGAGTGAATTCTTTCCCCTAAGAAGAAGCATAGAGGGACTTCCCTGGTGGTCCAGTGGTTAAGAATTCACCTTCCAATGCAGAGACATGGGTTCAATCCCTGGTCCAGGACTATTCTACATGATACAGGGCAACTAAGCCCGTGCACCCTGACTACTGAGCCTGCACTCTGGAGCCTGTGCTCCCCCACAAGAGAAGCCACTGCAATGAGGAGCCTGTGCCCCACAATGAAGAGTAGCCCCCGATCATTGCCACTAGAGAAGGCTCACGTGCAGCACCAAAGGCCCAGTGCCACCGTGAATAAAGAAACATAACGAGGCTTGGGCACTGGACCGTCAAAAACATAAGTGTCCACTGCACTACGTCAAACATACTGAGTTCACGATACCTGCCGAGAACTGTGTTTGGGGAGAATGCTCCTTACCCACACCTTCTTCCATGTAAAGAAACCCATCAGCAAAGACTCTTGGGTCTTTACCCCTCACACCTCCTGCAGGGAGAAAGTAGGACTTAAATTGCTGGTGAGCTTGGGAGAGAGCGCGAGTGTACAGCCCTGTGCCTTCCTCGTTCCCTTCCCTTTGAGGGCGCACACTCACGTCTGCCGCGTGCACCGAGTTCTGTGAGAACAGGCCTCAGTGGGGAGGGGTGCACATTCCTCTCACTGCCTGTAAAGAAAGAAAGTGAAGTCGCTCAGTCGCGTCCGACTCTTTGCGACTCCATGGACTGTTGCCTGCCAGGCTCCTCCATCCATGGGATTTCCCAGGCAAGAATACTGGAGCGGGCTGCCATTTCCAACCGGATGAATGAAACCAGTGTTCGCTATTATGGCTGCACGTCTAAGACACAGTCTCCACCACCAGCTCTACGGTAGGAAAGATAAGAGGGTATTATTTGGCATACTTCTCAACTGATTCAAAAGTCAGGAATGGAAAGGAGCCCCCTCAACCCACTAACATTTTTTACTGTTTTGCATCTAAATGTAACACAGTCTCTGCCCTTGGAGGGCTCTTGGTCTAATGAGTGAGAAATACGTAAGAGATCACTATAAAACACATGACCCCTGGGTCCACATCCAACTGTGTCGCTCATTAGGACATATGGGCTTCCCAGGTGGCACTAATGGTAAAGAACTCAGAGAACCCCGTTCGATCCCTGGGTCAGGAAGATCCCCTGGAGGAGGAAATGGTAACCCATTGCAGTATTCTTGCCTGGAGAATTCCATGGACAGAGGAGCCTGGCGGGCTACACTCCACAGTGTCTCAGTAGGACACAACTGAAGTGACTTAACAGGCACACGCATGACATTGAGAACTCAAAATTAGAGGCTGTATCCTCTTGCTGATTGCCCACCCAGCTTTTCCATATTTAGAAAATGAGAAGGAGACTTCCCCGGTGGTCCAGAGGTTAAGAATTCGCTTTCCAATTCAGAGGAGGGGGTTTGATCTCTGACTGGGGAACTAAGATCCCACCTGCTGTGAGAAAACGAAGCCTGCCTGCCACAACTAGAGAAGCCTGTGCACTGCAATGAAGACCCGGCACAGATGAAACAAAACAAAGCGGGACGAGTGATGCTTGCAGTCGTAAAAAGGAGCGATTATAACAGGGCTGCTTCAGTTTTCCTCTGTTGCAATACCCAGATTAACTTCAGCTCAGTCCAGTTCAGTCACTCAGTCGTGTCCAACTCTTTGCAACTCCAGGAACCGCAGCACGCCAGGCCTCCCTGTCCATCACCAACTCCCGGCGTCCACCCAAACCCATGTCCATTGAGTCAGTGATGCCATCCAACTATCTCATCCTCTGTCATCCCCTTCTCCTCCTGCCCTCAATCTTTCCCAGCATCAGGATCTTTTCAAATGAGTCAGCTCTTCGCATCAGGTGGCCAAAGTACTGGAGTTTCAGCTTCAACATCAGACCTTTCAATGAGCACCCAGGACTGATCTCCTTTAGAATAGACTGGTTAGATCTCCTTGCAGTCCAAGGGACCCTCAAGAGTCTCCTCCAACATCACAGTTCAAAAGCATCAATTCTTCGGCACTCAGCTTTCTTTATAGTCCAACTCTAACATCCATACATGACTTTTTACCTTAATTCCCCAGGTGGTGGTTGGATCTGGGCTTCCTGGCCCGTCTCTTATCCTAGTCAATTGGAAATCTCCAAGACTTACAGACCAATGGAGCTGGAGAGGCCCTCTGAGTTTATTCAGTCCAATATCTCCCTTTTCAGATGGCGAAATCGAGACCCAGAGAGAAGGGGGTTTNTTTTTACCTTAATTCCCCAGGTGGTGGTTGGATCTGGGCTTCCTGGCCCGTCTCTTATCCTAGTCAATTGGAAATCTCCAAGACTTACAGACCAATGGAGCTGGAGAGGCCCTCTGAGTTTATTCAGTCCAATATCTCCCTTTTCAGATGGCGAAATCGAGACCCAGAGAGAAGGGGGTTTTTCCAGGGTCATGCAGAGGGCAGGTGGCAGAGCTGGGAACGTATCCAGGTTCATGGTCGAGCTGAGTGGGGATGGAGTGTTAGTGACGACAAGCAGCCTTCACTCCGCATGGGAAGTGAAGTGAAGCTCTTGGAATCCAGAAGACCCCTCCTGCCATCCTCTGCACCTCTCATACATTCAGGATGGGCATCTCACTATCCTTTCCCTGGGCTGGGATGTGAGGAGTTTGTGGAAAGAGGCTGAAGTCAGACTGTTTCTCATCTTGTGATCTGGCCAGAGCTGCCCAAGAAGTGCTCTAGGAAGGAAAGAGAACGGACAAACTAGCTTTGCAAGTAAACAAGTGAAATGAATTAATGTGACCTGACATAGAATAGGATAGGATAGGATAGAACAGAACAAAATAAAATAGACGATGTTGTTCTCATCAGGGGCCACGAGAGGCTTTCTCCTTTCTCTCTCCATTCACCCATCTCTCCTGCTCCCACACTCAGCAGACCCTCTCCCCCAACACTTTCCCTCCATCCTGTCTCCATCGTTTCCTTTTCTGTCCTTCTGGAAGATGGACTTCTGACAAACCTAAGCAGTCAGCAAATATAACCTGTAATAAACAAATTTTTGATGATTATGTTACATAAGCACATTCAGGGAACATCACCAGAATTCTAACCAAAAAGAAGAAAGGCTTGACCCACAGCTCCACCATCACCAAGTGCAATGCCTTTGACTTGAGTTCACTTTGGTTCTTGTTCCAACATTAAACAGATGACTACCATTTTTTACACCTTCCTCAAATAATATAAACCCAGAAGTATTTTATTTCCCAGAATCCCTCCCTTTTTTTTTTTGACTACCCAGAATCCCTTCAAATAATACCAGCAGCTAACATGTGTTGAGAACGTACCATGTCCCAGATGCTGAGCCCTCTTTTCGTCGAGTGACCCAGTCTGTTTGCTTTCCCACCCCCAACAACACACCCCAGAGGAAGATCAGGCCCCTCCGCAGTCCCCAGGGTGGTTTAACTTCTTCCTCTTTATAGGGTGAGACGGCCCTATTACGTCCCCATTTGGGTTTCCAGGGGACAGCCGGGGCTTGGCTGTGACTTCCTTTGTTCTTCTTATTGCCTTTGTGGCTTTAGTGTTTCCAGGTGTGATTCCCAGATGGGCTTGAGCCAAGGATGGGCTTGTTTCCTGTTATTCCAAACATCACAAGGACAGACAGCAGGGTCTAAACAAGGGCCTCAAGATGAGGAGATATCTTCACTGATACGCAGAACAAATGGGAATCTGGCCGGGGGCAGCTGGACAGAACTTTCAGAGGAGAGCTCCCTGCGGTCTTACTGTGGCAGAAGCCCTCCTGGGAGAGGGGAGGAACCAGGCCAAGAGTGGCCTGGGTTACTCCGTTGTCTGTCTTTGTGGAGGTTCTCTGTTCAGGAACAGAAATCAACTCAGATGGCCCCAGGCACAATGTGGGGGAGGAGGTGGGGGTATCTCACGGAACCCTAAGCCAGCGGGGTCTGAGGAAGGCCTGAAGTCAGGAAGGGGAGCCATCAGAGACCTTCCAGAAGGTTCTCTCTCACCTCTGCTTCAACTTTTCAAAACCTTTCTCCTAAACAGCGCTGTCTCTTCTACGCTCTCGTGGCTGATGCGGCTGCCCCATCCCAAGGGAACTCCAGTCTGAACTAAGCCAAAAGGCCGGCTTTGGAGGGGTGGAAGCTCCATTCCCCCTGCTCTGGTTGACCCCCTCCCGCTCCCTCCCACTGCCCACCTCGTCTGCCGCAGGGCCCTTCCCACTCTTGGTGTGGATGCTTTCCACACCCCTCCACCCCCTCCACCAGGATCCAAGGTGGGAATTCAGAGGGAGGAGAAGCCAGCATCTTCCTCCCTCGGGGACTTCTGAGCAATCCCACTCCCTATGTTCCCTGTCTGTGTTGTGAGACTGCAGGATGCTCCTCGGGGATGGATGGGTCTCTCCGCCACTCTAGAGAGGGATGCAAAAATGTCCCTTTGCTCGGGAGGAGCAGCAAAGCATGCCTCTACTTCCTGCCCGAAGAGGGTTCGCAGGCTGGGCTGTAAGGACCCATCTGGTCCCGGCTGCTCAGTGTCCCCTTTCCTGCTGGCCTTCGGGTCTTGTTATTTAGTGTCTCCTTTCTGGATAGTTTGTACAAGGCCTGTTAGACGTTCATTCTATTCCCTCATTCACACCACAGCTGTTCGGAGGGGGCACAGGGTACAGAGGCAAAGGACGCAGGGCACCTACCCTTGGGAGGCTCATGGTAGATGGGAAGGGAAAGCCCATGAAAAGAGGAGCGACCCAGAGGTCCTCTTATCTCTCCCGCTGACGGGTCAACGTCCTTTCAACGCACAAGCAACGATAAACTGAACCCTGTCTGCAGGATTTCTGGAAATCTGGTCACTTACGGAGTTCCCTTTCCCAAGGACCTTGGAGAATCCTTACATATTCCACCAACTCGTATGGTTGCCACCAGCTCCACAGTCTGCTCCACTGGTCCCCCAGTGTGGACCCCCGGTCCTGGGCGACATGTCCTTCCCAGGCTCTTGTTTCTCATTCAGTCTTGTCTAATGAGGGCTTGTTCCCAGAGGCCCCGCGCGCTCGCCTCTCCTCTGTACTCTCTCCCTGCACGATTCCACCCATCCTCACTGTTTAAAAAAGTCATTTATTTCCAGTGAGTTTACAAATCTACATCACCACTGCTGACTTCCGTCTCAGGCTCCAGACTTTTGTCTCCTATTGCCTATTTGTCATCTTCAACTAACTTATATGCAGAGTACATCATGAGAAATGCTGGGCTGGAATCAAGATTGGCAGGAGAAATACCAATAACCTCAGACAGGCAGAGGACACCGCCTTTATGGCAGAAAGCAAAAAGCTAAAGAGTCTCTTGATGAAAGTGAAAGAGGAGAGAGTGAAAAAGCTGGCTTAAAACTCAACATTCAGAAAACTAAGATCATGGAATCTGGCCCCATCACTTCATGGCAAATAGATGGGGAAACAGTGACAGACTTTGTGTTTTGGGCTCCAAAATCACTACAGATGGTGACTGAAGCCATGAAATTAAAAGATGCTTGCTCCTTGGAAGGAAAGTTATGACCAACCTAGACAGCATATTAAAAAACAGAGACACTACTTTGTCAGCAAAGGTCCTTCTAGTCAAGGCTATGTATGGATGTGAGAATCGGACTATAAAGAAAGCTGAGCGTCAAAGAATTGATGCTTTTGAACTGTGGTGTTGGAGAAGACTCTTGAGAGTCCCTTGGACTGCAAGGAGATCCAACCAGTGCATCCTAAAGGAGATCAGTCCTGAGTATGCATTGGAAGGGCTGATGTTGAAGCTGAAACCCCAGTGCTTTGGCCAGCTGATGTGAACAGCTGACTCATTGGAAAAGATCCTGATGCTGGGAAAGATTGAAGGCGGGAGGAGAAGGGGACAACAGAGGATGAGATGGTTGGATGGCGTCACCGATTCATTGGACATGAGTTTGAGTAAGCTCTGGGAGTTGGTGATGGACAGGGAAGCCTGGCGTGCTGCAGTCCATGGGGTCACAAAGAGTCAGACACGACTGAGAAACTGAACTGAACTGAACTAACTGTTTACCTCTGTAAAAGCTCTGTTTCCAAACCAGGTCACATTCTGAGGTCCTTCGAGTTAGGACATCAACACATCTTCTTGGGAACACAATCCAACCCTCAATAGAAAGTGACTCACCCCAAATCACCCAGAAGTACAGGCAGAATCCTAAGGCCTGAGTTCTGAATCATGGCTGGAGCAGCCTGTCATCCAAAGAGCCTGGCTTCTACCTCTCCTGAGAGTTCAATATGTCAGCAGTCTGCTCTTGCCCGCTTCTGTGTCCAGCTGCCCATGTTTGGCCAGCAGAGCCAGTGTAGTTGTGGGCCCCACCCTCATGTCCTGGGACACTGCCCTCAAAGGTGGCCTGGTCAGCTCTGGGTTAGTCACCCCCAACCCAGCTGCCCTTTGGCCACCCCCTGGCAGGGCCAGAAGCTCAGGATGGCCTGGGGTGAGGGGAGGAGCAAGCACATCCTTGGCCTGGAGGGGCCTGATGGGGGAGGTGTGGAGGGTTCTAGCCCAGGGTGGCAAGTGCCTGGGTCTCTCCTCACCATTTCCAGAGGCCCAAGGTCCCCTTCCCGTCCTCCTCCGAATACAAGAGAGGGCCCAGTGCCAGCAGGGAGGCTGCGGGGCTGGCCCAGCTCACCAGAGCCCACAGGGGCCTCCCGACCGAAGCCTGCTGGGGCTTTCCCGAGGTCGACTGAAAGGTCCAAGGTTGTCTCCCTCCCCTTCTGGAGGTGGGAGGCTGGGGCTGAGACTTTGCTCCTACCTGTGGGAGGGGTGAGGCCGAGCTGCTGTGGCCTCAGAGGGCACCCCGGGCAGGAGGGTCAGCAGACAAGGCTGGCCCACCTCGCAGGCAGGAGCCTGGGGCCTAGAGGGGAGCCGGGGAAGCAGGGGCTGCAGATGTCACTAACAGCCCCTCCTCATCCAACACCCTGGACAGAGAACCTGCCCCCAGCCCCTGAAAAACCAGGAAGGAAAAAGGAAGGACAGGGGAGCAGGAGGTGAGGGGGAGACCCCAGCTCTGCCACCTGCTGGTTCAGAGATAACCGTGGAAAGTGCTGGTTCCCACGACCCCCAACCCTGCCTTGCTCCGCTTACCTGCACTCCAAGGGAGACCCGCACTCCAGAGGAGAGGACAGACCAGGCAGAGTGAAGGTAGGCCCGTGCCAAAGGGGGCAGCAGGCCAGGCCCCACCCCGCTACAGTGAGAGGCAGCTGATGCGGAAGAGCCCGCAGGGGCCGGGGAACCTAGAGATCCTGGGCAGCTTCAGACAGATTGAAGCTCATGTGCCGGTCCCTGGACCCAGAAGAGGTGCCAGTCCTCGTGTCTTCATCTGTTTAGCAAATACAGAGCGTCAGGCTCTGACCTAGGTGCTAGGATCATCAGGGACTGCGGTGGGTGGGCCAGAAGGAACACGCCTCCCCACGACACACGTCCACACACGCGTGCACACACAGGTTAGACCACTCACTGTACCCTCAGACCCAGGGAGAAGCTGAGGTTTTTTCAGTGTCCTCCTCCATCAGCGGGGGGAAGGCGGTCCGTGGGAGGGCTTCCCTGTATTTTAGAGGAGCAGGGTTTTTTCTTTTAATAAGGGAAACATATCTGAGAGGTACAGGCTGTATTTCCTGTTCTCACCATCTACTCCTCCTGCCCTGCAGGCAGTGGGAGAGGGGGACCTGGACTCTCGCCACCAGGGGGCGCACCAGAGCTGCAGCCTCCTGGTCCTTCAACTCAAACCTCCAGACTCCAAAAAGAGTTGACTCCGGCCCTGCCCCGCTGCATATCATGCCAAGGTTTTGTGGAGAACTCAGAAATTCTTGGGAGAAGGCGATGGTACCCCACTCCAGTACTCTTGTCTGGAAAATCCCATGGACGGAAGAGCATGGTAGGCTGCAGTCCATGGGGTCGCTAAGAGTTGGACACGACTGGGCGACTTCACTTTCACTTTTCACTTTCATGGATTGGAGAAGGAAATGGCAACCCACTCCAGTGTTCTTGCCCTGAGAATCCCAGAGACGGGGGAGCCTGGTGGGCTGCCGTCTCTGGGGTCGCACAGAATCGGACACGACTGAAGTGACGAAGCAGCAGCAGCACCAGAAATTCTTCATTGCGCTTTTTGAGGTAAAACTGCCCACAGTTGCCCTCAGGCGATGGTCTATGTGACCTCCTGGGTGAATCTACACACACTCCAGTTTATCCACTTTCCCTACCCATCTCCCAGGTCCCAGACCTACAGCACCAAGGAGATCAATTTGCAGCTGAGCCAGGAAGATAGTCAGACCATCGAGGCCTTCACAGGTAATTCATCCAAGGCCCCTCCTGGACCTGGCTGTGGGGGCGGGGTCAGATCGAGACCACGCCCCCTCCCGTGTCACTCAAGGTGAAAACGTCTGTAAACCAAATGTCAACGTTTATATCACTCATTCGTGTCCCACTGTTTGCGACCCCATGGACTGTACTCCAGCAAGCTCCTCTGCCCATGGGGATTCTCCAGGCAAGAATCCTGGTGTGGGTTGTCCTGTTCTCCTCCAGGGGATCTTCCCAACCCAGAGATCGAACCCAGATGGTTTCTTTACCATCTGAGCCACCAGGGAAGCCAACAGTAACAGTAAATCATAAAGTGCATGTACTTTAAAGGCCCAGGAAAGCTGATCTTCCTCACTGATAATGACCCCGGTTTTGGCAGGAGGGCCCTCGAGCATCCATCTCTGCAGAGTGGTGCTCCTGTGGGTACAGACTGGCTGCCCTGTGGCTGGGTCCCGTGGGCTGCCCGCCCCCAGTCCCTGTGCCCACCCCAGCCTGCTGCCTGCAGAAAACGGGGAGTGGGCGATCTCATCTTCCTCATGGGCCACTACAACCGAGTGTCCGCCCTGCCATTTCCTGGGGACCCCCTGCTCCTATCTGCCCTCCTCTGACTGAGCTGAACGATCACTGCTAGCCACGTGGAGTCTTATCAGCTGTATTCTGATGCTGAGGTCAAGAGTACACGCTTTGGGAAACACCCTTGGGGGCTATGTGAGGAAAGCTGGGGAAATACAGAGACAGAGCTGGAACCTGGGACTGGTCGGGGCTGGCATGTGGGCAGAGTGTGCTAGTGGAATCAGCATGCCCGGGGCACTGGCTTGCTCGTCCTGGCACTCCCCTGACTTCAGCAAAGTGTTGTCAACTCCCATCACTTCTGAAGCCCTAAGGACTCTGTTTCTTCTGTCCCCAGCTAGACAAGGCCCTAGCCCTCCAGGCCTGGGCCTCCCTTCCCTTTTACAAGTTCCCTGCAGCCTCTTGAAGGAGGGGAGTCAAGAGAGAAGTGAAGAGTGGCAGCCAATGCTCTCTCGAAAGAAGGGAGGCAGCCCACTCCAGCTGGCATCTCCCTGCCTGCTTTCTGGGGGCTGTAGGCACCGAACATTTTATGAGTTTTACTCTCTTTTTTCATTGTCAAGGGCTCCTCATAGCATCATGGATAAGCAAGTCACTATTCCCCTATGTATAGGTTGGGCAAATTGGGGCCTAGAGTAAGAGGGGCTTGCCAGAACAACGATGGATAAATAAGGTTTGGAGTTCAGAATTCCCAACTCTGACCCAATCTCAGACATTCTAAGAAAGTTCTATGGCTTGGAAAACGACACCTCTTCCTTCTCTTCTCAAAGGCCAGGGAATCTGCACTGGTCTCAAGGGATGGTTAAGACAAGGAAGGGCGAGGGCGGGAAGTAGGGAAGCTGAGAGGAGACCCTGACCAGCCTCCCTGGCCCCAGTTAGGAAACAAGGTGGCTAGCTGGTCTTTGGGGCAGGGGGGTGAAGGAGGTGTCTATAAGGCCATGCTTTGAGAGTATGGCTGGAGCCTGAGCCCTGAGTTCTACTGGTGACAGGACACAAGCACTTTTGTGCTTCCTGAATCTGTCTTCATTTGTTTCGGGCACAGATAGCAGTTCCTATCTACCTTCATCACAGGATCAAAGGTGCCGGTGAAGATTTAAAATATGTTACAGTGTCACATAAACACCTGACAACGGGACACTGTTGTGGGGGAAGAGACCCCGGAAACAGCCAGGGTTGCTGGCTTTCGGGATCACCCATGAGCAGGTTCACTGCATTCACTCCAGAGCGTGTGTGTGCGCGCTGCACGCGCTGCTGTGCATTTGGAGCAGAGGTAATTCGATGATGGAGGGACCACCGCTGGTTCTTGTAAGTCTTACAAGCTCAGCCACCTGGGGTGAGTGTCTCTCTCTGACTGCCTCCGAAGGTGGAGAGGAGCTCTGTAGCTCCTGGCTCAAGTAAGCAAAGATAAACAATCGCTACCATTTCTTGAGGGCTACTTCGTCTAGAGCCTGACACCGATTATCTCGATCAAGGCAACGTGAAGATACGGGGTACTACAGCATAGGATGGTCAGTACCAAGGCAACACCGTCAGGGAGGTTGGGAGAGTCCAGGACTGCGCAGCCCCACTGTGGGTGGAGTCGGGATTTCTACCAAGATCCTGCTCCCTCAACGACTCGGAGCGGCCCTTCTCGGAGCTAGCCTCGGGAAACCGACAGGACGCACTTGGCTAAGCCGGGCGGGAAGCAGCCAGGAACGAGGCCCAGGGCAGGAACAAAGCCCCGATCTCACGTCACGCAGCCGCCAAACCCGAGCGCCTCCGCGCAGGAGGAAGGGTCCCGGGATATCCGCCCCCTACCCGGCCAACGCGCCTACGTTCCGCAGTGCTCTGAGCAACCGGAAGTGGTCGGACCCCAGGCGGAGGGACCTGGCGGAGCGAAGCCGCTCCGCGGGGCGGTGACACTGTTCGCAGAGAAAGGGGGCACAAGTTCGACGCGTGAGTGGCGCGTGGCCGGCCCCACTGCCTCCCATCTGTCCTCTGCGCCCACCCCCGCCCGGACTGCGGGCTGCGCAAACTGAGGCGCAGGCCACGCTCTCTGACGCGGGCGGCGGGCTGGGCGGTCAGCGGGGGTGAGGGGCTCAGGGACGAGGGATGCGAGCGTCTCCGGGACCCCAAGGTCGCACGGACCCAGGGCGAAGCGCAGTGTCCGGGGGTCAGGAAGTGGCCGTGCGGCCCGGAAGGAGGTTTTCGGACGCCCCGCCCAGGTGCGGGTTACCGCGGCGGGGAGTGGCGGAGACCTCGGCGGTTTGGGTGTTTCCGCAGCCTGGCCGCCCTGCCACTGAATCCAGCTTTTTTCACACACCCCTCTGGCTTAGGCAGGTCACGTTTTCTCATTTGCAAAGTAGGGACCGTAACAGAGCCCATGTCAGAGAGTTGCGAGGATGCAGTGAGGTAATGTGGCTGCCGCGTTTAGCCCAGCGGCTGCGCTGTTAGGAAATTTTCATCATCTTCCTGAGTATCCTTCTCCTCCTTTCCCCTCTTCCAACACTCTCTCCCAGATCTCAGTTTCTTGCCCAAGGGAAATCTTAGCTATTGTTTGAGTCCTAGTTCCAGCATCAGTTTGCAGGTGCAGAGCGTAATATTTTTGCACATTTCCCTCCGGCGGTTCTATCTGGAGGTCGATTTTTGTTCTTGGCTCTCTTCTAGTAGTCTAGCAGTAAATCTATCTTCTTTTCCAAAGACCTAGACTTCTAGTCTCAGACCCACCAGTTACCATTATTTGGCAGCAGGAAATTTACCCAGTCTCTAAGGTTAACCCAAACCAAATTAGTGATGAGTGTCTTGCTGCTGCACTGTGTGTGGTAAGGATGAAATCACATTCACCAGTGCTTAAAGGTACTTTGTAAATTGTTAAATAGTGAGATATACATGTAAAATGGAATTACTTTTAGTTTAGTTTGTGACCCACTGTTACTGAGGGAAACTTGGAGGTTTTCCAAGTAAAACTGTAAAACAGTTAAGATGCTTTCTAAGTGCTGCAGTCCCTACTAGGCTGAACTTGGTTTTCAAATCCAGGTGCCAGATTTTATTTTGTCCCTGTTCTCCCTTTGTTAGCTTTGGCCCATTCTTATCTAATATCTGAACCACTTCTTGGCACTTATTATTCTGCCTTGTATTGCCTTGATTTTAGAAATCCATGTGTTAAACATATTTGTCTTCTGCTCACGTTTCTTGATACTGGACATGTATAGGTGTGCCGGGGTCCAGCCCCGGCGGGTCCAGGGAATTCGAAGCATGGACGGCGTTGGCGTCTTGGAAGTGTTNATGCAATATTGCTCTTTACAGCATTAGACCTTGCTTCCATCACCAGTCACATCCACAGCTGGATATTGTTTTTGCTTTGGCTCCATCCCTTCATTCTTTCTGGAGTTATTTCTCCACTGATCTCCAGTAGCATATTGGGCACCTACTGACCTGAGGAGTTCCTCTTTCAATAGCCTATCATTTTGCCTTTTCATATTGTTCATGGGGTTCTCAAGGCAAGAATACTGAAGTGATTTGCTGTTCGCTTCTCTAGCGGACCACATTCTGTCAGACCTCTCCACCATGACCCGCCCATCTTCGGTTGCCCCACAGGCATGGCTTAGTTTCATTGAGTTTGACTAGGCAGTGGTTCTAGTGTTNGCCTATCATTTTGCCTTTTCATATTGTTCATGGGGTTCTCAAGGCAAGAATACTGAAGTGATTTGCTGTTCGCTTCTCTAGCGGACCACATTCTGTCAGACCTCTCCACCATGACCCGCCCATCTTCGGTTGCCCCACAGGCATGGCTTAGTTTCATTGAGTTTGACTAGGCAGTGGTTCTAGTGTTATTAGACTGACTAGTTTTCTGTGAGTATGGTTTCAGTGTGTCTGCCCTCTGATGCCCTCTTGCAACACCTACCATCTTTCCTGGGTTTCTCTTACCATGGGCGTGGGGTATCTCTTCACAGCTCCTCCAGCAAAGCGCAGCCGCTGCTCCTTACCTTGGATGAGGGGTATCTCCACACCACCGCCCTTCCTGACCTTCAATGTGGGATAGCTCCTCTAGGCCCTCCTGCACTTTGTCACCTGGTAAACGTGTTATCTGGTGTGTGCTAATCCTGGAAGCCCATCGCAGACCTTGTGGGCTGCTGCAGGCAGGCTCTAAAAATGACCAGGCACACGCCAGAGAAGCCGGGTGACCTGACTTCAGAAGGACTGAAGTCAGGGAGGTCAGGGAGCACCCAGGGTTGGAATAAGTACCGAGGACCAGTCCTTGGCAGCCTCCAAGGAGTGCCATCTCACTTGGCTCTTGTGAGCACAGATTGCAGTGCCTTAAATTAAGGCCTCCCCTAAAACCTATACTTGGGGGCTGGGGCCTTGGCCACCTGGTCTCAGAGAAATCACAGAGTAACAGGCATTTCCTTCTGGTACTGATATTACACTTCCTACTTTCCAACTTCTGGATACTCTCTCATTACCACTCACTTGGGGTGCTTATTCCTAAAATAATGGTGTATAGGGGCCAAAGGGGAGGTGCTTCCATTACAGGTGAAGTTAGAGAAGGTCTAGCAGCGATTTAAACTCCAGGAGTGTGAAGAATAAACTCTAGTGCCCAGACAGTTGTGAAGGGCTCAGACATAGAGGAGCAGTGTTGGCCCAAGCAAGGGACAAAGGCTGCCTCCTGAGTTTAGACTCCAGGGAGGTCTTCACTTATGCCTAAACTCAGATTTGCCTTGAAAATTCCAAAGAGAGCGGACGTTTGGATTTGCCCTCTGGGCGTCTACCTGACTGTTAGCGTGTGCGTGTGAGTACATGTGTGTGTAACATGTTAGCAAGTGAAGGTTTTGTCGGGCTGAGTCCTTAGTTGTCCCTATTTGTGGGGTTTTTTGGGGGGGGTCTCATTTTGATTTTTTAGTCTCTTGTGTTTTCTAGAGCTGCTCATGTCACTCCCCGCCCCCCCGCCTTCCTCTTTGTCTTTGCAATATCTGAAAGTTATTTTTTCCCCATCAAAATTATGCTGGCTAGAACAAGAGTTATTTCTGCTAGGCAGAGTCTTACCCTAAAACTCTCCAGATCTGCCTAACAGCTTTAAATCAGAGTCAGTTTCTCCAAACCACCTGTTTTCCACACTAGCTGGCGACATCTTTTCAATTCCTCATGACTCCACAGACCCCTGTGACACTGAGACAGGACACAGTTGCAGTTATGGTATCACCTGCTCCAGAGAAAAAGGAAGACAGGTGCACCAGGGCCAACCTAGCAGACACGTGAGGCAGCTTCTGCAGGTGGGGGGCTTCCTCTGTGCCCAGGCAGGCTGCTCCCAGGACCCCCAGAAACTGGCCCCACGCCTCGCCAGAGCTCTTCTCTTACCCTCCCATCCGTGTGTGTGTGTGTATTTATGTGCCCTGTGACATTGGCAGTGACAACTTTCCACCCAGAGAGACGCTTGTGGTCCACGATGCTCCAAGAATGAATTTCCAAGTGTTTTCCAGTGGAGGAGCAGAGGCTCTGACAAGAGAATTTAGTGCTGCACCTTCAGAGTGATGTCTACTGCAGTAATAAATGGAAAATACCTGGTTGTGGACTCTAATACAATGGAAAAAGGGGGTACGAGGAGTGTTCTGCCTCCTGCTTCTGCCCTTTAGCAGGTGAGTCTTTAAGTGCATTCCAGAACAAAGTATGTGGAGGAATCTAGACGCTGCCAATATCAATTACATGAATGTAATGTCAGAAAACTGTTCTCTAATTGATCACTTCCAAAACAATTTACATTTTTAATACCAAAATAATTTTAATTCTGAATTTGGAATGAGGAATGTCAGAATTCAAAGATTTAGATTTTTCTTTTCTCTTCTGCGCCATCCTATGTGCAGTTGAATTCTGTCCTCACCATGTCTTCTCACAAGACTTTCAGGATCAAGCGATTCCTGGCCAAGAAACAAAAGCAGAATCGTCCCATTCCTCAATGGATTCAAATGAAAACTGGCAATAAAATCAGGTACAACTCCAAGAGAAGACATTGGAGAAGAACCAAGCTGGGTCTATAAGAAGTGGTCTTGACATGTGTGGCATACATGTTAAGACCACTTTTTTAAGCAGCCAAATCACAGTGAGAACATCACTACTGTAATGCTTGGCTCCTGATGTTTCTTATTTCCTAACTATCATTCTAAAGACTCAGTAAAAAACAACAACAACAACAACAAAGATTTAGATTTGGAAGTAAGAAACCACCCCAAGTCTTAGCCTGGAATGTTTTATTTAGCCCAATGGTGGACATGTGGGGCATTCCACTGACCATCGCCCATGTGAAATAGCAGGGGAGAATGAAACTTAATGTATAGCCTTACAGAAGATTTGAAACAATGTAGCTTTGAGACTGCATTTCAATAGACAGAGATTCCCTTTCTGTCCATCGTCAGAGTCCAAGTGGAGACACAAACCAGGCAAGTTATCATAACAACATGATCGAATTGTTGACTCAGCCACTAACAAGGCCTAAAGGTACAAAACCAAGGAGGTGCCTTGGGGTGGATGCCGCTCGCCTGGTGCTGGTGTCTGAGGATGGAAGGAAGCTGGTCTGAGATTGTTCAGCTTCGGGAGCACACTGCTATGGCTGAGATGAGGCCGGAGCACACTGCTACCGCTGAGATGAGGCCAGAGCTCGTCTCTTCTCCTCCAGCGCTCAAGTGCACCCGGCTGGAGAAATCCAATGGTCTGCCAGCTGCCTAAGTAGAAATCTCTGCTCAGGGAACTACGATCCCACAAGCTGCAAGGTGCTGCCAAAAGAATAAGGAGGAGAAGAAAAGTAAAGACTCGCTTCTAATGAGGGAACGTGTGGAAAATAAAAAATAGTAGCTGTTAGTGGAGAAGCCTAACAGAGACCCTCTTCACCAAGTGGTCCAGGTTCCCAGCACCACTGGGTCAGGCTGGCGCCACGTGTGCTGATGCATGTCGAGGACACTTCATCTCTGATGTCTTTCCCCCCAGATCCATAACTGGCTACTCATGAGAAAACATCAGACAAATCCACACTGAGAGTCTGCAGAATAGCAAAATACTTGACCAGTGCTATTCCAAAGTGCCAGCATCATGAAAGAAAAGGAAACATCCAGAAAGCACCAGACTGAGAGAGGAAGGAGTAACGATGTCGGATTACGTGGAATCCTGGACCAGGAGAGAGAGGACACCAGTGGAAAACACGGGGAGATCTGAGGACGGCCCGGAGTTTGGTAGAGTAGCGTATCACGGAGGCCTCCCAGGTGGCATTAGTGGTGAAGAGCCCCCCTGGCAGTGCAGGAGGTGTAAGAGATGGGGGTTCGATCCCCGGGTCAGGAAGATCCCCTGGAAGAGGGCATGGCAGTGCACTCCAGTATTCTTGTCTGGAGAACCCCACAGACAGAAGAGCCTGGTGGGCTACGGTCCATAGGGTTGCAAAGAGTTAGACACGGCCAAAGCGACTTAGCACACTCCCAATCAGGGAATCCCCTGGGGGTCCAGTGGTTAGAACTCTGTGCCGCCACTGTGGGAGGCACGGGTTCGATCCCTGGTAGGGGAACTGAGATTCCACGTGCGACATGCCTGGCCTCCCTGAAAAAAAAAGCAGTGTACTCATGCTCACTTCTCAGTTCTGATCAGTGTGCCATGGTTACATTAGATGCTAATATTAGGGGAAGCCGGAAGAAGGGTATACGGGAACTTTATGTACTATTTCTGCAACTCTTGCATAAATCTAAAATTATTTCAAAATAAGAAGCCCAAGAAGTTTCTCGAGGGGCGATGCTTGATTTGAACACCCAGATCTTGCTCTTTGGTGGTACCTGGGTTCCTTCTCCCCAGAGCAGGTTCCAGAAGCTCCATCAGTGCCAGCACCAGGGGGAACGCCTGCGGGCCTGTTACTCAGGGAAACTCTGCCTGTTTTCCACCCACCAGCCTCCACCTTCCCCAATGCCTGTCCCAAGTCAGCACTCAGCCTGCAATTGCTGTAGGTTTCCAGCCCAACAGTAAATCAACATGAGTCCCACTTGACACAAAGGAAACATTTCCATGAGCCCAGATTTTAAAAAATGCTTATAAAGCTGAACAGGACCACCTCTACCCTAACCACAATGGGAGGGGAGGAGCAGGAAGACCAAAAAGAACAGAGGGTAAAGAAAGGGGCCCTAGACAGCAGGTGTGGCTCCTAAAGGACCAGCAGAAAGGACAAAGTGAGAGCCCCAGGAGGGGGAGGCAGAGCCCTTCCCATCAAGGAGCCTCACAGATCCCCTCCCCCACCAGCCCTGCACGGGCTCTGGGTGGGCCACACAAGGCAGGGGGCTGGAGCCAAAAGGAAGGGGGCACCCTACTGGCTGATGGGCCAATGGTAAGACTGTCTTCTCCCAAGTTAAGGCTTGGTAAGGTGGTCACGGGTAAGCCACATCAGGGGGAAAGGCAGGAAAAAGGCACCGTACCAAGACTGGACCTCTAGAACAACCGTCGGTAAGATGCAAGCCCCAAATGAGCGCAGGCCCGCCAACATCACGGGCAACAGAAAGGATCGTTTAATTGGTGAAAGTGAAAGTTGCTCAGTCGTGTCCGACTCTTTGTGACCTCATAGACTATACAGTCCATGGAATTCTCCAGGCCAGAACACCGGAGTGGGTAGCTTTTCCCTTCTCCATGGGATCTTCCCAACCCAGGGATCTGCGCATAAAAGGAATAAGGGCCAATTGGTGCAAGATCGTATTGTCAGAGGAAGAGTGATTGTCTCCCCAGCATGGAAAGGGTGGGCCCAGCAGCATGGGAGCAGACAAGAGCCCAGGAATCATGGATGCCCGGCCCTACGCCAGGCAGGAAATAGGAGACAGGAGGCGTGCTGACAACTGGAGACAGAGAACCCTTATTCGGTTCTCTGGAAGAAGAGAGACTCTAGCTAACTACACACGGGGTTAACGCAGGTGGTGGGTCTGGCGGGGAGGAGGGTGGCCACAGAAGTCCTCTCGTCTGGAGAAAGGAATGTCAATAGGTGAAAGGCTTCAAATGGCTCACTGACTATGGAAAAGTGGCCTTGTGCCGTGGAGCCAGGACCTCTAGGTAGATAGAGACAGGCTTTCAGTTTCAGAAGAGCTTCCTGATCATTTGAGTGACAGATGGAGTGACTGGTGCAGGCAGTGCAGGTAAATGACCAGAGGCCGGAAGGTCACGTATTTGGAGGATTTACCGTGAAGATATAGCCCACTCCAGGGTAGACCAGATGGCCTTTAAGGCCACAGTCATTCCTGGGATCTGACACTTTTAGAACCAAGGGGGCGACTTCTCTGCCAACTCCCACAGCCACCCTGCTTCTGGAGATGCAATAGCGTCAGGCTCTCAGCCTGTCACTGGCTGGTGAATTACACCCCAGCCCCAGTGACAACCAGCAGCCTGCCAGTTTGGCCACAAAGGCGCTAAATGTCCAAACTCTGAGCCCCTGGCCTCCTGGGAAATTCTTACAGCATATTTATACAATGATGGCTCGGTGGTGAGCTTTTCCAGGCTGCAGCTGCTAGGAAGGGGTAGGATGAGTGGTTTGAAACCCACCATAAGCTGGCAGGAAATTCCTCAAGACACAGGTCAACACGAAGCACCTGTCATGCCTCCGCCCTCTCTCCCAGGACCCAGAGGCCCAGGGCTCCAGCGAAGCACCTCCTCCGGGGCCCTTCCTTCTGCAGTCCCCTCTCCAGCCCAGGCAAGCTGACACCTGCCCCCTAGAATGCCCGGCTGTACCCAGCCCACAGCACCATTGCATGCTGCCTCTGCGACACAGTCTCATTCTCCCTTGAATATGCTTTATATCCCTTTCTAAGGAAGGGTTTTTTTTTTTTAAGTTCTCAATAGATAAACTGCTCCATCTATACAGAGGGATGTTAATAAGTAACATAAAAAGAAATGAACTATCAAGCTATGAAAAGACATGAAGGAAACTTAAAATGCATATTACTAAATGAAAGAAGCCAGTCTGAAAAGGCTACATACCATGTGTTTCCATGACATGTGGGAAAAGATAAAATTATGGTGAGAGCAAAAACAAAAAAAGTTAGTGGTTGCAGGGGAGAAGGGAGGATAATGGAGCCACACAGGATTTCTAGGGCAGTGAAATTTCTGTATGATACTGTAAGAGTGGGTAAGTTTATGATACAACTGAGTGAAGCCTAATGTAAAGCACGGGCTTTAGTCTATAGTAATGTACCAAAACTGGCTTGTCAATTGTGACGAATACACGACACTAACTATGGTGTGAAAAATACGGGAAGCTGGGGAGGGTGGTAGAGGGGATCTGGCAACTCTCTAACTTTTGCTCAAGGTTTCCTATAAACCTAAAACTGCTCCGTTACAGGAAGTACAAAAAGGGGTGAGGTGATCTAGAAAAATCCATTCTCTCACTCGGAAAAACATTTTAACTACCAAGGTATGGGAAACCTTTACTATATACATACATACATGTTAGAGATTTCTAACAAATGGGATTATTCTGTTGTTGTTTAGTTACTCAGATATGTCCAACTCTTTGTCACCCCATGGACTGCAGCACACCCGGCTTCCCTGTCCTTCACCATCTCCTGGAGCTTGCTCAAACTCATGACCATTGAGTTGGTGATGCCATCCAACCATCTTGTCCTCTGTCACCCTCTTCTCCTCCTGCCCTCAATCTTTCCCAGCATCAGGGCCTTTTCCAGTGAGTCAGCTCTTTGCATCAGGTGGCCAAAGTCTTGGAGTTTCAGCGCCAATATCACTGCTTCCAATGAATATACAGGGTTGATTTCCTTTAAGATTGACTGATTTGATTTCCTTGCAGTCCAAGGGACTCTCAAGAGTCTTCTCCAGCGCCACAATTGGAAAGCATCAGTTCTTTGGCCCTCAGCTTTCTTTATGGTTCAAATGTCACATCCATACATGACAACTGAAAAAATCATAGCTTTGACTATACGCACCTTAGGAGTCAAAGTAATGTGTCTGCTTTTCAATATGCTTGCTCTCTACGTTTGTCATAGCTTTTCTTCCAAGGAGCAACCATTTTTCAGTTTCATGGCTGCAGTCACCATCTGCAGTGCCTCTTTTTCTTGTTTTGACATTTTCTTTTAAAATAATTATAGGCTCACAGGGCATTGCAGAAATAATAGAGCGAGGTCCCCAGTGCCCGTCATCCAGCTTCCCCCAGTGGTAACATTTTGCACAAAGATATCACAGGAACAAAACTAGGAAACTGACAATGTCACAATTGTGCTTTTTTGTCTTGTAATTGCTCTGTTTATTCAGCAATGAACTGTGAACATCTTCCAATGGTTACATTCCTGTAGTTGTGGAGATTTTTATGGCTACATAATAATTTGCTGTGTAAACTGCTATAATGCACACGATAGTCCCTGTGGTTGGATTTTATTTCCATCATTTTTGCTGTCACCAAAGGCATTAACTTTATTTTTTGCACGAATTTTAATAGCAGTTACATGTAAGTGTATTTACTCAATGTGCCTCCCTGAAGTGGCTTCATAAAACACAACTCCCTGGAACTTCCCTGGTAGTCCAGTGGTTAAGACTCCACGCTTCAATAGCAGAAAGCAAGGTGGGTTTGATTCCTGGTCAGGGAATTAAGATTGTGAGTGCCTCACTGGTGTGGCCAATAAATAAATGAAATGCTATTTTAAAAACAAAAAAATAGTTCCCTCCCCTGTGTCACTTCCACACTCTCCTGCTGGTGTTGCCTGGAATCACTTTTCAAATAAGCCACTTACCCTGAATCCTTGCTCTAGGATAGCTTCTAAGAAAACCCAAACCAAACGATAAGAGGAGCTTCCCTGACACACAAAACCAGACTGTCCAGAGGTAGAGCGGGCTTCAGGGTTGCCGTGATTCGCTGCGCCCCTAACATCATCAGGGACCCAATCCTCTTCTTTCCAATCTGCCTCCCTCAAGACAGCTTGGCAACACCCCTCATTGTGGCAAAGTGGCTGCAACACTTCCTGGGTTGTCAATGCACTCCATTTCTTCCAGAAAAGGATGGAGAGCACACATCTAGGAGCTCTGGCTAAAGAACAAGGAATTCTCCTTCCCAGTAGTCCCAGCAAATCTTCCTTGGGTCTCTTTGGCTTGATTTGGACAAAGTGGCCAAACCAAACCAGACATTTGGCCACGGGATGTGGGTTGCTTGGCCAATTGCTGTGGCAAGAGGTTGAATTTATCCCAGTTGGACTAAAATGACCCCTCCTGCCGCCCCCTCTCCCCCGGTTTCTTCACAGTACAGGGCAGAGATGTCAGGGATACTGGGAATCACAGCATGGTCTACACACCTTTGAAAGGCTTTTGACAAGTATGAGCAAACTGCCCCCCAGAAAATAGCTATCTTTTACACATTCTCCTACTCTGGGTCTTACTATCATTTTTTAAAATCTTGGCAATTCAATAAGTAAGAAATTATTCTATTTTTGACACTGTATTTGTTGGGTATTCTTATATTTTTCCTTTTGTAAATTGCCTACTTATGACAGTTTTTCTACTAAAATAAACATTTTAATTGATTTCTGAAGAGTTCTTTAGAGATTAAATATACTATTCTCTTGTCATAGGTGTTGCAAATATTTCCCCCAGAATGTCATCTCTTTTGAATTTTGTTTATTGTATATTTAATTTTTTTTACCTGGTTAAGTTTATCAATTTTTTCTTTTTGCTGTTAGCTTTTGCTTAGTTCTTCTATTTTAAAGTTTTGAATCTTTAACCAAGCATATTTTCTTCCAGTAAAACTGTTGCTTTTTGTTTTGTTTTTTCTTTTGCATTTAAATCTTAGTAAATCTGGAATCAATTTTGCTTTAGATATTAGATAGGCATTTAACCATATTTTCAGTCTATGATATTAGCCAGGTTTTCTTCCAAGTCTTAATTGAATTTATTAGCATCTTACTTCTGTTGTGTTTTGTTTTGTTGACATCAAGGCATGTGCGATCTTAGTCTTCTGACCAGAGATGGAACCTGGGCTCCCAGAAATGGAAGGCAAAGTCTCAACCACTGGACCACCAAAAAGTCCCAGTAGCCAAGTGCTTTAAGACACCATTTGTTAAACATTCTCCCCAAGAACTTGAAATGCTTCCCTTAGCACATATTTCGTTGTTGTTCAGTCTCTCGGTCATGTCCAACTCGTGACCTCATGGACTGCAGCATGCCAGGCTTCCT